>CM023359.1:21173114-21222779 GCA_013282895.1 Eriosoma lanigerum
TATATGTATGTAATATTAATAATATTATTTAAATATATCTGCATTATTAATATGTTCCCAACAGATAATAAAATATTTAAAGGTAAGCTAAACATATATTTTTTTAATATTCTATGTAGTATAAAAGATATTATTATTACGATTATATTGTTTTTCATTTTAAATATACATTGCTAAGAAGGAGGGAGCTTTCGATTAAATTAAGTTAGTTAAATATTTATTTTCACGAAAATAGTGTTATTAATATCATTAATATTATTAATGTATTAATTAAATTAAAGTGGAGAGAGGTGATCACCTTGAGGGACACCTAAAATAACTAAGATTGAATCTGAAATAAAGTTTTTATATTTTACAAATTGAATTCTTCGAGTCAATAATGAATTGAGCCAATATAGTAAGAGATTCTACCAAAGGCGTTTTCAATGTTAGTATATATAATATCACCTTTTTTATTATTATAGAAAAAAACCATTATAATATAATGTTTAAAAGAAATTAAGTTAGTGAAATATTTATTTTCAAGAAAACCATGTTACTAGTAACAAAATTTTAGATTCTTAGAATGAATTAGTTTTACAAAGATGTTTTTTTTTATGTATGAACACACTTTTTTGGGTAGAAATAATGGTCCGATTATCACAAGTAAGGTATGCTTTCGATAGAAAATCGTGTCTAGTTGGTACTATAGGAATCTTCCTAATAATAATATTCCAAATATCAACCCCTGTTGTTGTAGTTTGTAATTCACGGCAAAATAAAAATTGTTCAATTATTTCATTTTCATTGACAAATCGTATGAAAGAAATGAGTTGAGATTTACCAGAAACATCGGTACTTTCATTAAGTTGTAATGCAAACTCTTTATCTTTTTATAATAAATCATTTACATTTCTTACAATATCTTCTGACATGATTAATATCCTTCGACGAACAGTATCATTTGACAACGGTATGTTTGAAATTTGTTCAGATGCTACTTTACCAAACATAATATCAACAATTTCTTTACAAGCTGGTAAAATCAATTCTTCTCCAAAGGTATGTGTTTTTTTTTTTTTGGGCTATTAACTCGGAGATATTAAAATAATATAAAAGAGATTTACCAGATATTTTTAAACTTTTTCCATGAACGTCGAATTTTTTTTTGTCATGACAAGAAATGCATAAAATATTCAAAACTTTTTTTGCTAACATGACTATGGTTTTGCTCTAAATGTCTTTTTAATTTATTTGGTACCATTGACTCGTTTGATAAAGTTACGCCACACACAATACACTAAGGTATTTGATTATTTTAATCACCAGTAAACGTAAATTCAAAATTTAAATAATCGTCGTTATACTTGCGACGCTTTACTGTTGTTTTATCATTAATTTGTATTTTATTACCTAAATTAGAAGTTTGTGATGAAGACGGTAACGGTGAATTAATATAACTATCGATGCTTGTATTAACCAAAGTTGAGATTTTTTTAATTATAAATTTATCAATACTTAGAGTAATTCCTTTAATATGAAATTTCTAAAAAAAATATGAAAATATACCGCACTAACACTAATAACGCGCACAAACTGTGGATGCCACTGCAGAACTGAGGACAATGACATGTTTATTTACGTAGATCCCTACAATTATTTTTCTTATTTGTGGTTTTTACTATTTCATCATGATGTCGACGTATTATATGTTATTTATATCTTGGAAACGTACAATTTATTCTTCATAATTGGTTTTGTTATCTGTGGTGTTATCTATATTTTACTATTTGATCATAATGATGAAATATTATGAATCACAATATAATTATGAATTATAGGTAATATAATATATTAAAATCGATATTTAAATTTATACTAATAATATTTTAGCGACACACACCATGGTAGTATTCGACACACCGGTTGAGAACCACGGGTTTAGATCACATAATGTGACCGTAACAAGTGGTAGGTACAATAATTAGAAACTAAGTACTTACGTCCAAAAGCTCTTAATAACTTTCCTATATACATAAATAAATACATAATAACTTTGCCTTTTGTACCTTATAAGGAAAATGTAACAACTAAAAAGTCTATTTATCTATATATTATGCATTTAATTATTTCAATTATAAGAAAATCCCTTTTATTATTGAATAAATTAATTTATTATAACTTCAAAAATGGCAACATTTGAAACAATCATGTACTTAAACTTAATTTAGATAAGTATATTTCTTTTTAAAATAAACAAACTATAAAATGTTGAATACAAAATTTTTAGTTTTATCTTACCTTGACAGTCTAAATACATATCAACATAATATGCATCATTTATATCCATAGATTTGACTAATTAATTAAAAATTGAGTGAATTATAATAATACCAAATATCATATTATTTAAAAAAAATATTTTGTAAAACACAAACTTTTAAAATAGTGAGGAATTTGATTTGGCATTTTTTCAACGTCATTTTGGTCCTCGGAGTAATTAGTGGTGTATTATATTTAAATATTTAATACAATGATATTGCATTCAAAAATACGATTCTGAGCGAAACTCGTCAGATATAAAATATATTATACTTATAAAAATTATTTTTGTAATTTTATTTATGTATCAAATAATATGCAACAATAAAATTTGTTTTTATTAACTAACTAAATACAAAAGTTTGTCAAAATTACAGTTTCCGTGAATTCTGGTGTTTTTCAACAATTTTTTAAATGTTATTTTATCCCAAAGAAAATCTTTTGAGAAATTTGAAAAATTATTCTATTAAAGTTACAAGTCGATGAAATATGCTAATGAAAGTATACTTGTGGTATATTCCCCATACATTTTCTTCAGATATAAAGAAAATTAAATTACGTAATATAAATTATATATTTACCTTGAGAAACTTTATTAATTATAAAGTATACAGTTAATAGGATAAAACCGTTTTTAAAGAAGATCATGGTGAGTATACCTTAATAAATAATTTAGGTAATAACTACACTTATCAGTGACTATAGTTAAGGAGCTATGATGATATCATACATACATTTACACGTGTAAGTAGTTATTTTTCATGTTATATTAATTTATTAATTTATGTTACTAAACACTTGAATATTTGTAAAATATATTTATTTGAACACTTGATCAAATTAATCAATTGATTCTAAGATCCATTGTTATAGACAATACAAATATTAAATTTCGATAATGTTTTCACGAATTATTTATTAAGACAATATTACATGAAGAATTTGATAATAAGCCATTTTTATAATACGTACGTGTGTATTTTTTGTAAATATTTCCAATTCAAAAAAGCCAGTCAAATTCTAATGGTTTAAGTTTTTCGTTTACCCAATTGATTTTTAAGGTCTAACCTAATTATTATTACAACCTGTTAATTAATGTTTATTAACTGTTATGATTGGAATGCAATTATTTTGGATTATAAAAAACGATAAAATACAATATATTATACTCATAAGTCATGACAAAATTTTAACACGTATGTAAACTACTTAAGAGAATACTCAAAACAATTTACAAATCTCTTAATATCCTAAAAGATTTTAAATCAAATTCACAGCAACCGCAATTTTGCTGGTTATCCGTCATTATTTGGTAGTTTTTCTTATCCCACGAAAAAACTTATGAGAAATCCGGAAAATGTTGTAAATAAAGTATCAAGTTTCTCAACAGAAAGCATATCCTTTTTGTAGTAATCGGACCATTATTTCTACCCGATAAAATATTTTAAGACACAAAAACGATATTATAAATTATAATATAATATAATTTATCTTCTAAATTATTTTTATTTTTATTTATTTAGAAATTGGTGAAGGTTTGAACTAGCATATTGTCATGTTGCCTATTTCATACATGTATTTATAGGCATTTATATTAAATTAGAGAAAATATATAATTAGTTATTATAGAGGATGGAATATTTAATATTTGTAAAATGGAAACTATTGTGTATTTATAAGTAACATTATATTATTCATATATAAGAATACGTTACGAATTGTTCATATTTTACAAAATTAAAATCCACCACACAGATATTCAAAATTTCAAAACATATGCTTTTCGCATTAGAAAATTGAACAAATAATGAATTGAAGATATCTACATATTATTGTTGTGTGTTGTTATGTTATATTATATTATATTCTTTTTTTTTGTGCATAAACAATTCCTTTAATAATAATGCCGAATAAACAGAATGTAAGTTCTCACGTTGGCGTACGTGACCACGAACCCGATACTCGGGCTGGAATCCGCTGTCTCAGTGGATCCCACCCGAAACATTCCAGCGACGTTAACTAAAAAAACAGAACCACAATATAACTATGATAGTTACATTTTTGACCTTAAAAGTATTATGCAAGAAACACACAAGTTAGCACGAGAGAACTTAATAGTAAAGAAAGAAACAAATAAAACGTATTATGATAAAGACATAAATGTAGTAGAGTTACATGTGGGAGATAAGGTATTAATAAAAGAACATAGTAAAAACGTCGCATCAGATCGGATCGGAACGGAATCGAATTGTTTGTCGACAATATTTTGACGGATTCCGAAGCATTCAGATTGCAAACGCATACGCACCGACTCAAATACGAACACACAAGTATACGTGCTAACTTTTGTTTATAATTATCGTTTTGTACTTTATAGTCGTGTACACAATTCACTACAACAATAAGCTTTTTTCAATTTATAATTTTTTCCATAAAAATAACTTTAATATAAACAATTAATATTATTTATATAATTGTAACAATAGTCAAATTATATTAGATATATATATATATATATATATAATTCTAATTAAGTTGTAAAATATTCTAGGTTTGAATAAGTCAACGCGACTTGTTTTTTGTATAGATCATAACGTAATAATTAATAATAATATTTTTAACGTTTCAATTTTATGACGATCTTATTTTATATTATTATTATACTCGATGAAAATTGTACCTATACGTTTGTTATTGACATTGCACGCAGAGATGGAACTAAAGATTTTTAGCTAAATAACTAATAGGTGAAATAATATTATCTATATTAAACCTATCAATTTGTACAAAATTATATCCAGTACATTACAGAGTGCACAATATGCTACACGTGTCTTATAACTTATTTAATTCTCGGAATCCAAAAGTATTATAAAATAATAAATTATGTTTATTATCTTTTAAAATTAGGCCTCAAAACATTTTACCCCCAGAGACAAATCTCCGTCTTTACCACGTTGATGTGACAGAGTTATATATATAATGCAGATTATATTGAATAATATTAGCTTATTGATTTCGACCGTCGAGCACGAGCTATAAGATAATTTTTTCGCCATTTTTTGGTAGTTTTTCTTCTCCCAAGGAAAAACGTTTGAGAAATTTGAAAAATGAGCTAAATAAAGTACCAACTATACGCAATTTGCTATCGAAAACCTAACCTAAAATTAGCGATCTACGTCACAGAATCCTAACGCAAGTATAAGTAGGACGCTCTATCTATATAGGTGGATGTACACATTTACAAATGGTACATACTATTGTATGGTTTTCGTATTTTTAGTATGCCACAGTTTCAGATAACTAAATCGTAAAGATGTTATTTATCCCTGTAAAACTTGTTGTGTAACTAGGTGTGTAAAAAGTTTTGAAAAAGATTATTTTCTATGGATGCAAAATTTTATGTAGCTCCTGGTATCATATCTTTAAAAGGAGCAGTTTTCAATGTGATAGCTGAAAACGTCGTTCCAGTGAAATCGCCTGAAACTACATCACCACCATTTGGAATATTGTCGGTTGCATATCCATAAATCACTTCGAAAAATAAATCTCTTCAAGTTAGTGATCGACCGTGTTGGCCGATCACAATTGAAGCGGCCGCAATCGAAGCGCAGTCGTGTATTGATCCACAGTCTTAGTCCCGAATCAATCGTTCGGGCGGCGGCGAGACTGTATCTTTTCAATCACATATAACTTGAGCGAACAAATATTAAGTAGTATATTATTAGGCTTCTATAAAATTTCCAAACCGATAAACCCAAGTTGTAGATAATATTAATTTTTTTTGTAAAAAAAATCATAGATCTATAATGGGCCAAATAAGGTACCCTTTCCATATCGAATTGAGATTCGCTGAGAATCATATTTTCTAATGCAATATCATTGCATTCAAATTATAACGAACCACTAATTTCTCCGAGGACCGAAGGGACGAAGGATGAACGTCCACAATCGACCTTTCTACTTTTTAATTTTTATTCCTTTATTTTATTAAAATTGTAAAAAAAAGAATCGATGTCGGTACCGGTACCGGTATTGAGAACCGAAACAAAAATGTTTGGAACCGAACACGAACCGAAACCGATTGTTTTTCAGGAACCGGCCCATCCCCAGCAAAAATTATTTTTCGGTGACGATGTCGACATGTGTGTGCAACGTATATGTCTACTAATGTATATTTTTCTTAACTTGCAATTATATATTTTTTTATGTTACAAATTGTGTGCGTCATTACATTAGTATACATAAAGACACGAAAAATATTTTGCGATAATTATTTTGCATTATATTTACCGCTTTTAATTAAAAAAATTTTAAAGAAGCCTAAAAGTACAGTATTGTCTTTGTTAAAAACAACAACCTGTTGATATCTGCAAATTCGTTATTTGTTCAAGTTTATAATGCGAAATACATTTGCTTTGAATACCTATGTGGTAAATTATAATTGGGTAAATTATTAATTAAAAAACGCATTCTAATTTATAAAAAAACAATTATCTTGGTAAATAAAATAATATACGCCAATATTAACATTGTACAAAAGTTACATTTTCCATTACACACAGTAATTAGTTTAATTACTTCATATATTTTTTAATTCTATACAAATACAAATTATAATTTACGGCATGAACAAAACTTACATAAAGGTGGCATATTAGGTTTATGCTATAGACTTCAAACCTTCACTAATATTTTGCAATAAATTTGCTAGATTTTTCCTGATAAATAGTTTTGATACCCAAACTAAATTATGTAGAAAAAAATAATATATACATTTTTTTATGCCATTAAGTATACTTTACACAGTTATGTTATACTGCAGTTCCTTTTGATCTAAGCATCTAGTCCAATTTAATTGAGTACACATTGATGGTAAAAGGAACATACTTAATCCAGACAAAGTTAGAATGTCAGTGTTTTTAATGAAAATATAAAAAAAATAAAAATAAAACAATAACATGTATATAATTAATTTAATTATTTTGTTTATATATTTATTACTTATTGTTCTTATTTCATTGGATTTTAAATGAGTAATATGATTTTTGAATGCAAGCTAAATCTGTCCTATAAGGTAAGTATTAGGTTCTAAGCGAAGCGAGGAATATATTGTTTTACAAGATTTTTTTTTTCTTTATGTATGAAAACATTTTTGCACTTTCCCATCCCCAGCAAAAATCATTTTTCGTTGACGATTTCGGCAAATGTGTGCAACGTACATGTTTACTAATGTATATTTTTCTTAACTCGCAATTATATATTTTTTATGTTACAAATTGTGTGCGTCATAACAGTAGCATACATAAATATAATATAATATAATTTCCCAAAAGTTTTTCCTCAAGAAGCGGAAAATTGGAAATTTTTTATACGCTTTTTATTATATTTTTTCTTTCGTGATTTCTTATTAAGTTTTAATACTTGAAACATTTTTTGAGTACTAACATAGTGAGGCGTGACAGTCCGAGCGGGCATGGTAATTGTTAATGTGCGACAACAGATGAGGTTGGCGTCAATGATAAATTGCGGCAGTAAATAATTGGGAACTAAATAGGACTGATATAAAAAAAAAATGTGTAAATAATAATGTAAAATGTATTATACGTATTGTAAAGCTATGCTTAAATGATATATGGGATAACAAATGTATATAAATTAATGTAAATAATATAAATAGGATAGACGTAAAATTGTAATGTATAATGTTAGCCGGAAGTCGACTAACATTTAAGACTGTCCAGAAGACGCTCAGAGTCGACCTTACTCCGTGTACGGTAAACTCTTACAACGGAGTTCCACTTTTAAAGTGCAACCGTGATCCAGTAATTACCTATCGTTTCTACATTATAGCCTAGAACGGTGTTCCACTACAACGTGCAACCGTGATCTAGGTAATAATTTATATAATAAATATATGTATATTGTTTATATTTAAATTTTACATTTTAATCTGTCAGTTAATTTTAATTGTTAAAAGCTTAAAAATCCGTAGTTAATATTCTATAGTTGGTTTCGTATTTTTACAATAAATACCATATTATTTAAATACTTTATTCTGTGTCTTTATTAGTGGTTTTAATTATCCCTTGCAAAATCGTAAGTACACCATTTGTTAAAGTAAACCGAATATTGCCCGCAACGGTGTTTTACTTTGTACAACCGTGCTCCGGTCAATATTTCTAAGAAATAATAGTATCAGGTAATAGAATATTGTGCGGTTTAGTGGCGTTCCATCATAAAAGGTGCAACCGTGGTCAATCAACAATATTTCCATATTTAAAGAGATTTTGTTTACACTTCCCCCTCTAACAATAGAGCTAGAGGACCAAAGGGACGAAGGAGAAACGTCTTCCATTCAACAACACTTAATAAAAACACTCGTATTGACGATGGTTGGTCGCTAGGGAACGATAGAATGATTAGAATTGTATAAGTTCAATTAATTAATTTTAATTTTCTCTTTTTTCGATGAGTGATAACCGTTTTTCGACCTCTATGGCAAAACGCCACGGAGGTAGCGACAATTTCTTCTCCTAATAAATTGAAGGAAACTTTATCTGTTTCCATCTGTAAGTCGGAATATTTCGAAAAATTTTTCAATAATTCCGGACGGAAAAGTAACCGCTAACTCTGGCCACGACAGAGCTCTCCGGAAAACTGGTAATTTATTATATATAAAAAACGCTAAATCAGCCCGTGAAAGAAACGGCTCGAAATTGACCAACATTATGTAAATATATATATCGAGTAGCGTGCTACGTTTTTTAACATACCTGATATATAAGTTATTGGGCTAGATAGATACAATTTATAACCTTAGTAATAGCTAACCACAACTGAAACGTGAATGTAACGTAGGTATATTAGGTATAATTAATAAATATTCCACTAAAGTTTGATCACCACTATGGGCACCATTGACGACCATAATCGATGTTTCTATATTTCATTTCACGATCATATATGACAATATGATATGTATTTACCAGTGGCGGAACCAAGGAGCGACCGCTCCAATCACTCTGATCGTTCCCCCCCACTACGTTCTATCAGAAAAATGCAATTTTACATATGGACATTTTGCTGTCATTGATCAATTGATGTTTATAATATGTTATCAAGAAGGAACGCCAATTAAAAGTTCATACTATGATTGTGATTGTTATTGCGTTTGATGCTAATACGATGCAGATTTCCCAACGGTAGCCTATTATTTTACCGGATGACAGCATTTACACAAAATTATTGTTTCAACGCGAACACATCAGATGCATGCACGAAGGTCCATTGGTGTTATTAGCATTAGTACGGTTATATTATTGGCCATTGAATTTAGGAATAGCGCTTAATCGACAATTCATAAGTGTGTTACTTAAACGTAAACGCTTTAAATAGACTTTTCGATAGAACATGTAAAAGATCGATAATCTTCGGACAATGCCATGCAATCCAGAGCCCTCCAAAGTGCGGTGACCGGGTGGAATTAATTTTTATTCAACTCCGTTCTTTGCTGTTTGATTTTGTATGTCGCTATTGTATTCTGTAGATAGAAATAAATTATAAATTTCTTTTAAATACCGGTTCGCACAGGCGGTTTTCGTGGCATTATCTGAATAGAAAAAAATAGTCTATATCAATACCGTATAATGTATTTTATAAAATAATGCCAGTTACAGTTAATCATAATAACAAAGGTAAAACAAGAAAATATTATGTTCTTCGAAATGGATGGACTGATGTAATTAATGATACGTTTCTAAGTAAATTTGAGCTATCATGTAATTATATATATAAGAGAGCAAAGGTAAACAGTGATATGTTTAACCGTAAACATTTTATTTCATTGTCTGCTAAATGTAAAGATTGTGGTTCAACACTATTCAGTTGGAGTGAAAAAGTACCAGAATCCAGTGAACCACTTGTTATTAAAATAAAAACTAATGATACAGGTGGTCAAGAGACTGAACATAATTCTAAATGACCACTGAAAGGCACGAAAAGTTCAGTCGTAGGAAAAGAACTTTTAACTGATATTTTATCAAACTGGAAACGAAAAAGTGTGTCCACTTTAAAATTTGGTCATCATTTACCACCAAATGTTTATAATAATAATGTTCTTAGTAAAGCTAAGCAACAATACTCTGATAAAATAACTAAAAAATGTCCTATCCAATCATTAATAGAATTTAAATACAACTCAATTTACTCTGGGTTTATACATTACATAGCATGTGATCCTTTCATTGATCATTATTGGTTAAATCACCAATTAGTGATATATAAAGAAGTATCTAAATTATTTTCGTAATAGTAAAAAAAATCCAAAGAAGTTTACTAAATATAATGTCATCAAATATATTTTTGTATGTAGCTGTAGTTTATACACATTATGGTCAAATTCCAGTGACTCAAATGTTATCTGAGCGTCATGATACATTAGCAATTTGCTGTTGGCTTGGAGAATGGATAAAATCTGAAATGAAAATACCAAACGAAGCGGTATCCGATTATTCAAGAGCACTTTTAGGCACTATGGCTCAAGCGTTTTCTAAAACATCCAGTCTTCGTTCATACATCGATAAATGTTTTTTTTCGCGTAATGGACATATACAAGAGTTACCAAGTGGTTTTATACGTATAGACGTTTCACATATAATAAAAATATTTTAAATGTTTAATAGAAGTGAAAAACAAATATTTAAAAGATTTTTATGTTCGAGATTTAAGACTTTTATTTAATTCTACAACATTAAGTTCATGAACAGAAATATTATATGCTATATTTATCGTGATTTTTAGTGAAACCACAGAATAGAACAATCAGAATGGACACTGATAAGAAGTTACACAGGCAGCATAGGGAAATTATAAAATCAGTCGCCATTTTATTTGAGGAAAACAGTATGACCATTTGCTCAATAAATAATATTATGTGTAATGTTTTATAATTATTATTGTAGTATTGTGTATAACAATTTTTAATAAAATAATGTCGGGTACGCCACCTTACCAAAATATAGAATAAGTTCTCGTCAATTATTAGATTTTGAGCGGAGCGAGTAATTTATTGTTTTTACAAAGATGTTTCTTTCTTTTTATGTATGAAAACATTTTTTTGGGTAGAAATAATGGTTTTAGCTCAAAAACCAAAAATTTATAGAGCTCATTTTTCGAAGAAGAAAAAATCTTAATAATTATAAGGAACCACTAATTTCTCTGAGGACCGAAGGGACAAAGGAGAAACGTCCTAAATTGACTTTAACGCTTTTTTATTATTATTATTATACATAAATCATAATAAAATAGTTTGTAAACATTATTAACTATATTTTATCAGACATTTTAAATTAATACAAAAGTCATAGAAAATCACTATGAATATACATATCACATACAATAACAAAGTCAATTATACACTCAAGTATAAATAATCATATAATAATAGTAATTAATAATTATAATAAACAAAAAAAACATAACTATGAATAAAAATTATTTAGTCTTAATTTTTTTTCTAACATATAAATTAAAAATATAAATAAATAA
This sequence comes from Eriosoma lanigerum, assembly GCA_013282895.1. Taxonomy (NCBI): domain Eukaryota; kingdom Metazoa; phylum Arthropoda; class Insecta; order Hemiptera; family Aphididae; genus Eriosoma; species Eriosoma lanigerum. The sequence goes on from CM023359.1 coordinate 21,184,965, forward strand.
AAATAACTTAAGATGACATAAAATGTCTAATTTACGATGTTTTCTACCAGTGGAAAGTACATTTTTATTTAAAATCGAAAATCACTAGTCGCAAATAACGGATTATTCAAATGTGGTTTTTATCACTATGTAAATATTGATAAAAATTTCCTCAAATAAAATGGCTGACTGATTCTATGTTATCGACCCGCCACCCAGAAGTGTCCAGCCCCTGGTGAAACGGATGGTTGGTTGCTAAATAATGAAAAAATTGAAACGCTTTCTGAAAAATGTAGAAAATATTTGTTATCGTTGATGAAAGGGATGTCATATTGTTCGTATGAAGTTAGTGAAGAAGATGAATGTAATCTATAAAATTGAGTACCACAACCGAGAAATTGAAAATTATATTTAAGTATTGAACAAGAAGCTAAAACTAACGCATCAGCTCAAGGAAACCGAATGTCAGCTTATCATTTACCAGAACTTCCAAAATATCTAAAACGGCTTTGTTATAATTCTACATTATGGATAGGAGTAATGATAACAAAGTTTAATTCTCCTTTAATACTGCAACATCTGCTCCAGCAGTAAATAGTTTCAATCAATTAAAAAATTAAATTATTCTTTTTGATCAACGTCCTATGACAACAGATCGCTTTGTAATAAAACATTTAAAAAGTATTGATAGTGATACAAAAATATTTCGAAGCGCACAATTACGAAATCAAATGTTGTCTACTAATTCTAAAAATTTGTTCACAGATAAATCATTTAATAAAGAATGCGTATTGACAGATGTAAACATACAAATACCAAATACAATAGATGATACAATAATAATTGAAAGAAGCGAAAGTAAAATAGTTAGTGATGTTAAGGTAATTACACAGATAATATTAAATTGGTTAGTGACAAAGATACATTTAACATATCAAGTGAGAAAAATAAACATATATATAATATAATCGATGATGAAGAAAATAATATAGCTGATGATAATTTGCTTATTGATGATGAGGTTGAAAATTGGAGAGGAAAAGGAAAAGAAAAACATGCAAATTTAAATTATTTATCAAGAACGGGGATGTGTAAAATATCCGCAAATATTTCTTCAGAACAGTATTTTAACCGAAAATTATTTTATCCGAACCATATTTGAACAGAAAAATATTTTGAACGAAACGTATTTCATTCGAAATTATTTACGTAGAAAATAAAACTGTTGAAAAAATTTTATCAGAAAAATATTTCATTCGAACCGTATTTTATCCGAAAATGATACCATAGATATAAGTGTGACCAACGGTTCTAGTTGTAGACCTAGGACACACAGATATAGATAATAACTTAGTTAGATAACCGTGATAATCATCTATATCTGTGCTAAAACCTTATATTGTAATATTATTTCGCTCGTACCATGCCGTGACACTGGATATATATTAGTATCTACTATCTATATCATTATACATAAACATAATATATACTATTGTAACGATAACAATATTGTACCCGACGCGTCATTTTACGTCTCCAATATACAAAATATAGGCTAGACACGGATGAACAGAGTACGACACACGATGAGTGGAGTTTTAACAATCTTAACGAGCGGTCGTTTTAGTTATACGTATTTTGTATTTCATTTAAATTAAATTTTCAGTGACGTAAAGTTTGTCTCGTACTCCCCTTCACCTATGATCTATAATAAACTACCCTCCAAGAATAGGGTTACTCAGCTGATAGTGTATTTGTTTATTAATAATATTATTTAATATATTGATTTTGTTTTTATTGCCAAAATTGTTGTTTGTGTCTGTGGAAGCAGGTCATAAGTTTCTAAGACCTGTTAAATATAAATAAGAAACCTTTGTTTTATATCGGTCTAACGACCCGGTTCAAAAGATCGGTTAGTGTAGTAGGAAATAGCCAACCGACTGCTCATTAACTGGATAGGATTTGATATATCACATTGACGAAAACCGTAGAACCTTAGTGAACGAGGGTGTAGCGTTGCACTACATACAGGTCTCCAACAATTGCAGTATTGCTTTTCCTTTCCAACCTGACTGTTCGTGCCACTGAGATTCATCAAAAGAGAATTTACCGTCGGAGACTGAATTCCGGCGTGACACTAGGGGGGAACACCGTTGCAAACATTCTAATATTTTAGATGTATCGATAACACAAAAATTGATCGACACACCTTAGTCCACGAACAGACGAAAAGGACGACACTAATGGCGGCCCGACCGTGTCGGCCGATCACAATTGGAGCGGCCGCGACTCGAGCGCGGTCGCGTGTTGATCCACCGTCTTAGTCCCGAATCAACTATTCGGCCGGCGGCGAGACTGTTTTTTTTAAACACATATAACTTGCGCGAACACTGACTTTATTGATTTTGTTGAGATTTATTTATTATAATTTATAATATTAAAAAAGTAGAAAGATAGATGTTTGGCGTTCTTCTTTCATCCCTTCGGTTCTCGGATAAATATATATATAGATTTAGATAATTTATGGAAAATTGGTGGAAAATCGGCAAAATTACGGTTTATGTTTATTTAAATTTTTTAATTTCGTAATAACTAATTGAGTTTTCATCTTAGGGACTTAAATTTTTTTTGAGTATTTACATAGGTAATATACATAAGTGGTACAATTTTAGAACGGATTGGTTGATTAGACCAGTATAGAACTCTTGACCAAAAATGTTTAATATTTCCGGCAATTTTTGTTTTATCGCTTTGAAAATTTTATCGAAGTTTAAACATATACTACTTAATCTTTTAACAAAATATTTTGAAAATCGTGACTGACATTTTTTTTATAGGCTTTTAAAATATAAATTCCGGAAAATCGGCAAAATAACGGTTCCATTATTTTATTCTTGATAATTAATTAAGTTTAGATCGTAGGAACTTGAAATTAATTTTAAATATTTACATTCGTATTTTACACACGTGGTAAAATTTTGGAATGGATTATCAGTATAGCATATTGTAATTTATTGAGTTTCGCTTAGATTCATATTTTCTAATGCAATATCATTGCATTCAAATTTTAAATATACTACATCACTAATTTCTCCGAGAACCGAAGTGACGAAGGAGGAATGTCCACAATCGACTTTCCCACTTTTTACTTATGGATTTAAATTTATAATGGATAATGTAAATAAAATTCAAAATTATGAGGTTCGATGGTGGCATGTGGGGGGCAAAGCCCCCCACGTGTGTGTTTCTGGTTGACCGACAATTTATATCCATTCCCTATCAAAAAATCTGAGCACGCCACTGTGACTAATAAGTTATAAGGAGATAACTTAATTTTAAAAAGTTATTCTTCATCTTTGTAGAAAAAATAAATGCTTTAAGTACTCTTATTTTTCAATAACAAGCTATAGTAAAGCCTTCCCAATTTAAGATGTATAAATACATCTTTTTAATTCTAAAATATTTAATATGTTTTAGCCATATCTAACATAAAAAAAATTTCTAATAATATATTAACTATATAAAAATCGTCATATAACATTATAAAACCTCAAATTTACATAATAAATCAATGAAGATTAAATCAGTTTATCCAAATGGTTTGCCATCAGAAACAAATAAACTAACAAGGTATATTATTATTTAAATTATTTAAGTAGTATACAATTACCTTATATATCTCAATGAATGTTAATTAGGAGATTTTATCATGCAATTACGGGCAAATGAATTTAAAATATAATCATAGTGGAAATATTAATAATTCAGTAACTATAACTGCTAAAAATAATTTACCTACAGCAACTAACAATAAAACAACTACACTGTTGACCCATGCACAATTAAATATTGTTAAATAACCAACAGCTGATAATTTGGTATATTTATATATTTCCTATTTATTTGTTTTTTGTTTAATTAAATATATAAAATATTTACTAATATAATCAATATTGTTATACAATTGATTAATGGTTGGTCAAGATGAAAAGGATCTACTTGAATTTTGTGTACCTATTGCATTTGACAACATTTGATTCTACCTGTGAATTGTTATAAAAACCTACTTTCTCAAGGTTTTTCAGTAACATATTATAATGAAAAAATGTTAATTCTATAATAATTTAATATTATTATTATTATTATTATTATTATTATTATTGTGTACTTATAATATACTTAATAAATATAATTTTATTTAAAGGAATTTGATTTGAGTGGTCAATCCATAATTAATGATGGTAAGGACAGTAATATATCAAAAATATAATCTGAAGTGTCAATTGATCAGACACTTAATATATTTATTTAAAGAAATATAGTAGTATAAATTTTATATACTACATGTATTATATATCAATATAACTATTTAAATATATATATATATATAATTTATCTCTTTAGAATATCCAAGAACTAGACAGGATAGATCTTAACAGGATTTGTGGCCTGGCCGTAATGTTAAAGTTCATCCAAATAGTTTAGTCTTAGTTAATTGTAAAATACTTGCTAAACTTATTCGTGAAGAAAGTTGAAATAAGGATCAGTATCTGGCAATAAATGTAATTTAAAAAAATTAATAAATGAACCTGCAAAAAAAAAAAATTTAATTCTGAAAAAGAATGTGCTATTAATAGTTAGTATTATTATGTAGACATTTTGGTTGGAATTTCTACTAAGAAATATATAAATGTATGTAATATTTGATAAAAATTTTGTTGTTACAGACTTAACTTTATCCATATTTCCAAACATAATAAAAGCTGAGTTTAAAAAGACTATGAGAATAAAACTAAACAATTATAATAAAAAGATAACCATATAATACTACATGCAAATACCTACATATACTATTTCTTAACCTTTATGTGACTGAAAAGGTACCTGGATAACTTTTTAACTTTTGAATTTATTTTTTTTTTTCGAATTTTTAGTGGTTATGGTTTGTAACTTTCTGACATCTCTAATTATCATTTATATATTATATTTTATGGAAATAAATTTTTTAATTGAAAAGTGATTAATATTTATACCTTAAAAAAACATTGCAAGTTTTATACTTTTTAAGGACGTAGTTGGTACCTGGGTACCTCTATATATTTTATACGAATGAAAATTTAATTTATTCAAATAAAAATTCTACTTTGATAATCTTATTTATAAATAACCAACATTAAATTATAAAAGTACGAAAAAAAGTTAGTTTGATTACATATTTATTTTGCCTGTTGATTACAAGTTTCACATATTGCTTTGTTTATTGAGTGTACTTTGTGGAAATAGAACAAGCCATAGTTTTCCATTATTTGTGATCTAACTGTCAACATACTTGGAAACTTTCAACTACTTAAATACGTCTAAAAAAATCACGAGGAAGTAAATCATTAGAAACAGCAACTATACTTGTTGTATTGGGCGTCCAAGAACCATTTCTATTAAATTACGGACAAAACAATTTGCTATTACTTTAGGTTTAAAGGTACCTCTAATGCAAGCATGTATAACTGTTTTGAAAACTCTTTCAAAAATTCTCGGCGTCGATCTGTTGACTTTAAGTTGTTATTTTGTTCCATATATATAATATATGCAGACAAAGCAGCAATATCTATCATATTGAAAAAAAATGCGAGTGGCCAACGATTTGTTGTAAAGCGACGAATTTACCGTATACTCTGATAACAGTTTGTCCATCGTATCTACGCCTCCTTTCGTTTGATTATAATATTAATTATTAGATTCTGATTCACCTAATACATCTCTTATTAAATATGTATAAATAATATAGAAAATATAGATTATAATATTGTAGGCATCCGGGTACCTATGCCATCATTATAGAGTGTTCCAGTCACATAAAGATTAAAAAAGTATTTTTGTTTTAATTTCATGTATTATTGATATTATTTGAATTGATAATATGTTAACACTTAATTAAACAAGTATACAAAAAGTATGATAATGTTTAATATTTAACATTTATATATATAACTTAATGTACACTATTACAATTTATTTATAATATAGTTTTATTAATAGGTATATATTATAATGTAGTATAAATAATAATATTTAGTAATAAATTACAAAGTGTAACCATATTGAAATTCGATACTATAGACCTAATATCAAATGTAGTAGTAAGACTACTGATACTATTAGGTTTACTATTAAAATTCAATATAAAAATTACTAGAATCCAGTAGGAAAACTACTAAAATCGAACAGTGAAACTACTATAATTCAATAGTAACTCTTAACAATTATTTAAGTAATTTAATATTAAAATATTTATAATAGTTTGTCCCAAATAATTATTGGAGGTATATTAATAGTATTCTTAATTGCTTTTTTTTTTTACTAAGGATAAATACCTAAGCCTAGCTGTTTTAATGATTAATAATTACAATATAATTTTAAATAAACAAAATAAAAGTCTAAAGATTAAAGATTAAAAAGTTAAATAACCATTATTATTTTTTTAGAAAATATTTTAAAAATTATTATTCTTCTCAAAACTATTCTTTTTTTAAAATTTAATAATTAGCATTTCAGCAATAAATTTATTCAATATGTCATAAACTATAACATTTCTTCAAGGAAAATCTACCATGTTACTCTTAGGCAGGTGTCAGATTCGGTAACTTTACGCCAACTTTCTTTCATCAATATAATATTGTACTAAAGTCTATGATTTGTATCGTCGAGTGCACATTTTTAAAACTGTATAAATTAAATGATATACAATAAGGTAAAAGTATACCTATATGTATTGTGTATAGGAATATGACTTATTTCTAATTTTTTAAAAACATTATAGCGATTATGATATATTTAAATAGAAACAAAGTTTTTTAATAATAGGCAAATGTAATTTATTAAAATTAAAGTGAATTAAATATTAATTTTATACGTTGAAAATTAATATTATTAGTTTACATAGTGCATTCAATTATAATATAGTGAAAATACGTTATAACGAGTAAATATATGTAACTATTGTAACGTAACTATTAATTTATTAAGTTATTATAATTGATATATTGTGTGCCGCTTCCTTGACCTTGCCTTTGATCTGTGTATACATAAAAAAAATATGTAGTTTTATTTTCATATTATATTTATGTCATTAAAAACTTTTCCAAATAATAAAAAATTTAATTTATTAAAATTACTTATTTTTTATGTAAGAATTAAAATACAAAAACGAATAATAGATTCTGACTAAATAATGGTATTATTAATATTATTATTATTATAGTACTTTACTAATGAAAGATCGAAAAGTAAAGAACAGAATACGTTCTACTTTGCATCCATACTATATTCAAACTTACTAATCACAGGAAAATGTGTGTTAGTATCATCTATCGTATGGTGAAGACTTAAAGGAATGCTCAGTGTCATGTCTTTATTTCACAAGTAAAAAATGACAGAAAACTAGTGGATACTAGGTGCATCTGTTCTGACAGTTTTATATGGAAACAACAAAACTAGCTTAAATTCTAGTGCATTCTCTCGAAGTTACCAACTAAATGTGAAAGATAAAGACACTGGAATGCAATTTTTAATTGACATAGGGTCAAATGTCTCTATAATTTTGTGCAAACAGAAATAAAAAAATATAGCAGATCTCAAAATACTTGCAGCGGATAACATAGTCATTAATACATATCGTAAAGGGATAGTAACTGTACATTAAAATTGGATATTTATTTTATTATTGCAGTTACATCAGAAGCTATAATTGGTGCAGATTTTCTACATTGTTTTATTTGTAAATAGTTATTTAAAATAACAAACCGATTGATAATATAACAAAATTGTATAGTTCTGGTAAGTTTTCTATATTATACAATATTATATTTTTTTTACAGATTTGTGTATCAGTGTTTGAGAAGTAAATGAACAATAGTGTGTGAGTGGTGTTATCTTTATAGGTCTATGTTCAATACATATTCGTACTGATATTATGGTCGAATCGACACCTCCTCACACAGACTGTAGACAAACTAATCATACTTTTCCTATCGATTCACCAAACGTGCACGTGTTGTAAACTTGGATAATCCCACTTTTGATGTAAAAAAAAATAAATAACAAAAACGAATGATAAATATTAACTTATATTTTATTATTAACTAGTACTTAAATGGTATTAAACGTTAAATGAGAAAATGAATAAGTTATTAATTCATTATTATTAACGTATTGTAAACTTAAAAAAATCCGTGACAAACCGTGTAACACTAGTCGACACCTCGAAGATCACGAACTAACCGACTAATTCTACTATATTTACTAATACAGGTACATTATTATTTACAAATTTGTAGAGTACCAGTGTGTCCCGACATGTCAGTCAAAAACTATGATTGGTATAACCAGTTTTTATATACTTAACATTTACGAAAACTAACCTTTATCATTATCTTGAAGCTTTTGTTTTTTAATTATGTTTGATTTTCTAATAGCATTTTCTAAATTTTTTAAACATTTACAATAAATTAACAGTTTTATTCTGAATAATGGTAAATACCCTGTAGGTGGATACTTACCGCGGCAATATTGTGAAATATCCTTAATAGTCGATACTATGTAATTATATTTAAAAATGCATTTAATTTTTATTAGGTATATTATAACTTCTTAATTGTAAATTATAATTATTAACATTATATATATATATGAACATAAAGAATATTTTTATTTGATAAAATTATATTTGGTATTGGTAATAAAATATCATTAAGTAAGTGGATATTTTTTAAATAAATTTATAAAATCGGCTACTTTAAATTTGAGCAAACAAATATTATATTCACCTAGGATTATATCAATTTAAAAATATAATATTGTAGATGTGGTAGGTAATTTAACAAATATAGGATATTAATGCCTATGATTTAGTAAAATAATACAGAATATCGTGATTGTCCATCCATCTCAATAAATTGTTACCTATTATTAAACATATCTCTGACACAATTTTTATTTTATTTTATATATTTTAAGAACACCTATTCAAATATTATTTTTCAATGAAAATTTTGGTTATAAACAATATATTATTTTAATTTCAAACAAACGATATTCTAACATAACTCAGATTTCAATTATATAAATAATAAAGTTAAAACTTTTCAACGTGGAAAACAAGGCACCTATTTTATTCTAGAGTATACTTACTTTATGGATAATATACATACCTTGATAATGTTCAATAAAAGAAACAATATAACTTAAATACTTTTCCTCATATGAACCTAAAATGAAATAAAATTCATTTTTTAATATTTTGTTTTCGAGTTTTGTTATATATAACAGTATTGTAATACAATATTGTAGAATATGCCGATAAAGCGATAATATAATCTATAACGAGTTTGAAATACAGTGGTTTGTTTTATCAAAAGATGCTCACTAGTTCAGTACCTACACAACTTTCACCCTCGAAATTTGCCGGCGTTCCGACATTTTTGTATCAATCATAAAATGAAGGATCGAACCATCAATAGTGGAATTTATGTAAATGTGTTATTTATGTAATTTTTTCATATTTTAACATCCTCAACAAATTATATTTGTCAGTTTACTATATTAATTATATTATTTTCAAAGCAGTTATTATAATAAATGTATAAACAATTTCGAATATTATTTCGATCATATCTAAATTTTATTTTGATAAATTAATATCTGATCCAGCCCATCTTTGCGCCGCTCGAAACCCGTAACATCACTAAAAATCTATACAATTATAAAACACTCGAACATTTTATAACCTAAACGCTTTTAGTTAAAAAAGAAAAATCAAAACTAATGAATAATTCGAATAAAATGTTAGAGTTAATAAATACCAAAATACCATACCCAAATTAAATAATTAACTGAATGAAAAATTTTTGTGATGTGTATTATGTTATTATAATTCTTATACATCAATATGGCCATTATATATATTTTTTGACGTAGTATATAAATATTATTAAAAAATTATATTAATTATTAGAAATACATAAAAAATAAATAATATTGATAACAAATATTAACCTTATGTAAACAAACACAATTAAATATATAAACAATTTTAATTGTGTTCTTGTGGTTTTGTCATTTTTTTTAGATAATAAATATATAATTAGAAAAGTAATATCATTTTGATTAATATATTTGATTAATTTAGCAGCATCATATAATAATACACATGTTGCAATTTTATAATTTATTAATTAATGATGTCAACTTACCACTTTCAATATAATTAAGATCTATTAAAGGTTAATTTAAATTATTTTTATACATATGTAATTTTATCTAAGAAAATTAATTGTTCTCAAACCTATATTGCTTTTATCATACTTTTGTAGATAGATTATTATTTTTTTTTTTTTTTTTTTACAATCCTTACCTTGAATTTTTTATATTTTATTTTAATTTTTTTATGTTTTTCCTATATCTACTATGACCTGTTTATAAATGATATTTTTGTTCTACCTCTTACCGCTTTTCCATCCATCATTCCTTGTATTATTGTTGTTATCTATTTATTGTTTCTTATTATAGGTCCGATCCATTTTTTGTCTACTTTTCTGATTATTTTCTATATTACATTTCGTTCATTCATTTTGTGGTTTATTCCTTCATTTTTAACTTCGAAGAATTTTTCTGGTTCTTAAATTAATAGTGTTTGCGGTGAATAGATGCTATTTTTTATAAAAGACTTGCTTTACTTGTGATATTGTGTTATTTATATCCATTTCCTTTTTTTCATCATAAGTTATTTTGCTTCCTAAATATGTCAAACATTGAACAGATTCCAGTTTTTTATCTTCGATCATTATATTTGTAGTGTGTTCTTGTTTATTGCATGTTAGTATTTTAGTTTTGCTCTTGTTTATTTTCATTTCATACTTTTTATATGTATCGTTCATTTTTGTTAGCATGTTTCATAAATCTTCTTTACTTTACGAAATCAAGGCTATGTCGTTAACATAACGTAACATTTGTATTAGCAATATAAAGTTAAAGTAAGTGATAGGTTATACCCTTGTCTAACTCTTTTTTCAATTGTTGCTTCTTTCCATTATTTACATTCTTTTACTATTATCACAGCCTTTTCATTTAAATATAGCATCTGATAATTATTTTGTCATTAGTTTCAATATTTATAGCATTTATGATATTTAATAATTATTACCAATCGACATTGTTAAAAGCTTTTTCAAGTTTGATGAATGCTATAAACATAGGTTTGTTCACACGATACATCTTGTGATCCATTTGCGCATCTTTAGTGTTTGAACAAATATTTTGAAGGCGTATGACACGGATCGAGTAGTTGCACAGCTGTTTGAAATAAATCGGTCGAGTTCTATGTTGCACAAACACTAGGGCTTGATAAGTGAACTGATCGTCTATGGCAGTGTTAAATTAAACGTTTAGTGTTTTTTATGAGTTGTAATTTTCAATTAATGAAGACGACAGCAACGAAGACGAGAAAGTATTTTAGCGTGAATTTATCACTATTTATTATAAACTTCCCGAACAGTGGTAAATAAAATGCGACATATATAGAAGGAAAAATTATATTTTTGAAAGCTCCTTATAGAATTTAATTATATCATGAAATGTTTCCTAATAAACCATTATCTCCTCAACCTTAATAACACGATGGGGTGCATATTTAGGATCAGCAATATTTTTGCAGGTAATTTCGAACATTTTAAAAATGTTATTCAAAACTTATAAGAGGATGGTGTCGAAAGCAATAAAAACTGTTAACAAATTCAAACTAAATCAAATATAACTAAAGATTTTACTAATATTAAAACTAATTTTTCGGTTATTGTTGAAAGTATTAAAAAGGGACTTCAGGTTTGCTACTCATATATGCTTTAGAAATTGTATAACAAGTTACAAATTCTTTTATTAATCTTTTTGAAAATGATATGGCGTATTAATTTTAAACAAAATTTTCCCAAAATATTAATAAAAATGAAAGCTTACTAATTTTAAAAGAAATTTCTAGAATACAAGGTGAGAATGTTGACTTGAAGAGTTCTTCTATCAAACTTATTCCCCGAAAATGTTGTCAAGTTTTAAATATAAGCCCATAACAAGCGGAAAGAAGTTATTCTGCATACAAACATACTATCACAACCCTTAGTCATAATGTAACTGAGATCAATATGGAATATATTATATTGTTACTATTTTGTTTTTCCAATAACGAATAATTTGTATTATTTTTCATATTAATTCAATTTTATCATCATTGATGTTTTGATATTATAACATTATAATAAAATAATATCTGTAATCATGAAAATTTGAAGAATGGGCTGAATAAAGTATTAACTAAACGTAATTTTCTACCGAAAGCATTCCCTGTTTGTGGTAATCGGACCATTATTTCTACCTAAAAAAGTGTTTTCATTCATCAAAAAAAAAAAAAATAACATCTTTGTAAAACTAATACTTTCTCTCTTCGCTCGAATCTAAAATAATATATGGGGATGTATTACAACTACGTTATTATTGATTATATTAGCAGAATGTCACCATGTTTTGTTTTAATGTATCGATATTATAAATTAAATTATGTAAGAGGTACTTACACTGGTTATGAAATAAATGAGAAATGATTTTATGAGGGATCCATGAGTTTTGTCTAACTAAAATATTTAATAAATTAACATTTTGTAGTATGCAAAGAAGTGTATTTTTTTTAAATGTATTATGTTTCTACTAACAATCGAAGATCAATGTTGATATTATATTGTCTGAAAATATATTAGTGATTTAAATCATTGATTAAAAGTAAATTGCAACAATATTGTTATTATAAAATATGTATTAATAATATATAGGTATAATAATTAACCATACAAAATTGTATTACATTTGTTTTTTTAATCAATATAAACATATTGCTTATTTAACGTAATTAGTATTTTAAATATAAGTACGAATTTAATCTAGTGAATTATAAACACAATTTATAATAAGTAATACTATATTTTACATTAATTAAATATACTTACATATACATTCTATATAATAATATATAATAATAAATAAAGATCATTTTTATATTTTACACTTTTCTAAAAAATAATTTATTTATTACCTGATTTTTTTGCTCCTACATATTCTATGGAACACATAATCATATAGCATTTAAATAACGTTATTATATTAATATTTATATAAGGTATATATGATAATTTTGTTTTGATCAAATAATTTTCTTTGTATATATAAATACATGTATATGTATTTTTTAGTCTATCATTTCAACCTAGCCCAACTATAAACCAACTATAAACCTTAAAGGTTTATTAGATTCTGAGTGAAGCGCAAAATGTATTGTTTTCACAAAGATATTTTCTGTGACACTTTTTTGGGTATAAATAATGGTCCGATTACCACAATTAGGGTATGCTTTCAGTAAAAAATCGTGTCTAGTTGGTACTTTATTTAGCTCATTATTCGAATTTCTCAAAAGTTTTTCCTTGGAAGAGGAAAAACTACCAAAAAACTTTGAATTTTTCCCAAAAATGATTAATATTACCCGTAGTTTTTGGTTTTAAAGTATGAAATTTTAATAGAAGCCTACTCATATACTATTTAATCTCTTTACAAAATATTTTAATGGCAATTTTTATCATGAAATGATAATTCTTTGAATATTAATCAAAGGGATTTGAGATTCATTTTGCATATTTACATGTGTGATTCACACATACATTTTTTTTAAATATGTTTTTTTATTGTTAAATTGTGAATTTTGTATGAATATGACAATACCAATAACTAATTTCTAACCATTTTTTTCTTAATTTTTTCAGGAACGAAATATTGAAGTTCATAATTTACAAAAATGATGTTAAGTTAAAACAAAAAATGTTAATAATTTATAACAAGATTGTATTGACTTAAAATATAGATTAATAATACAAAATAGCCATTATGAACAGGCACGATTTAAGAAATTAAACATGACAATTTAAGTAATACATTGCTGTGGTTTTGAATTTACGATAAATTTACTGTTCATTGGACATTGACTTCAATATGAGGGTATTTAATATCCTAATAAATAATAATAATATTTAATATCATGAAATATAATAAATTTATATAAGTTTACTCCATGATTGAGTTATATTTTAGCTCTGTCTCTTTCTGTCGACAGTGTCACAGGTTTTCTCTCTCTATGCGCGGTCCATTAGTTTATAGGTCTATGTATATCGCACATTAGCACAGGACCCGCCAAAAGGTACAACAATAGAAAATGGGACAAATGTCAACTGCGGTTTACATTAATGACACGATGCACAATAGGGAAACGAACGACCTTGGACGCATTGGTATTGCATGGCATTTCTAACAATGTGTAATGAACAAATTAATTGTCATGTTTTCAAATCTACTTTACTGAGTTGGTTGTGAGGTTAGGAAAATTCACAAAATTATAAACGATTGGGATTTTGTCTTAATATAATTTTTATATTAGATATATGAAATTGAAAAAAATGTTCTTAGAATAAAATTATACAATTTACAAGAAATATTATTCAATATCTTTTTTTTAAATTTGTTTATTTATTTTTATATTGTGATTTTCGTATAAATACGACAATATTAACAACAAATTTCTAACCATTTTTCCTTAATTTTTTATCGAACAAAATCTTGTGTTACTCGACAGGTGGTTAATTTCTAAGGTATGATGTCATTCATGAAGGTAACACTTGTGAAAACGTGAATTAAAAAAAATGGAATAAACAAAACAAAATATAATATATTACGAAAATGAATCGTAATTTTAGTGGATTTCATTAAAGCAATTAAAAAAACTCGACGTGTTTAGGTTGGATCGTCGATGGTGGTCGAAGGCAGTATATTCATAGAGGCATAGAATAGGACTTATTGAAGTTAGGACGCCGACTCGATCATAAATAATGGAAAAGGCTACACTAGCGCAGCGATTGAATCTCGTCTAAAACTTAAAAAGATAAAAGACGATCGATAGAAAACCCATATTGAATGTTTTAACTATAGATATTTTCAAATTCTAAATATTCTACTTTTATAATGTTTCATTAAAAAAATAACTTTCAATAAAACAGATTAATAACAGAAATACAATAGAATGTTTTACAATGATGTTTATTTTATACCTGAAGACATTTTATTGTGTAGAAATAATGATCCGATAACTATGATTAAGATATGTTATCGCTAGAAAATTATATCATGTTAGTACTTTATTTAGTTAATTTTTCTAATTTCACAATAATAATTGCTTGGGAGAAGAAAAACTACCAAAAAGTGGCTGAAAATCGGCAAATTTACGGTTTCCTTTCCGCTTGTCGTTTTTGTACATAGCAATTGTGATCCTTTATATGTAATAAAATACAATCTTTAGTAAATAGATTGTTTTTTGTTTGGAAAATCGCAAAACATTCGACATTTTGAAGGAAAACAAATCACTTTTATACGATTAATGGATTAACACATTTGTCTTTTTATAGTTTGAGTACAGTTGATACATTTTTTATTCATGAAAAAAAACATCATTGTTAAAACAATACATTCCTCGCTCCGCTCACAATCTAAAAAAAATGATCCATAATTTTATCTACATAATAACGTCTTGTTCCAAAGAAGAATTATTTTTATCTATATATATATATATATTTATTTATAAAAAATTATTTGTTTGTAATTAGATGATACTATGTTGTTTGTTATATTAAAACTTACCGCTAAGAATATCTGAAAGATTTTCGCTATCTGGCAGAATTTACAAATAAAATGAGATAAGTACAAGCAGATATGGAAATAAAATAATAAATTATGATGTAAATAATTAGCACTTTATGCTATTCTTTAACCTCGTATTGACCAAAAGTAACTTTGTGGGCAATAATTCAATCAATTTAAATGAGGTATAAGGGGAGGTATGCTGTTGGGGTGGTATTCTGTACCTACCTATCTGTATCTGTACTTGGTCTCCTCTGTGAGTAGTGTCTTTTATTGATTTTTTAAAGTTATTATACTTAGTTCTCTCAAAATAAAGACACGAAATGAAACAGGATTAATCCGACAGCCAGACATCCAAAGACCTACTGGCTATATCGCAAAAAGAGCCATTTTATTTGGCTACTCTCCTTTCCTCTTCCTCTCCTCTTCCACATCAACATTGACAAACATAAATCTCATGTGGGCTTGAATCAAAATAAAAATATTTATAAAAGCAAAACAAAAAAAAGAATGTGAACAAAGACAAAATGACAGAAAAGTATGGAAAATATTGTAGTATGGCTGATAAAGAGTCTTAAAGAAATACAAGAACAGCGCAGAGAAATGTCGAAAGACTTACTAGAACAAAAACAGAGATATTGGGGAATATGTTTAAAGTAGCTGATGTACTGGCATTACAAGAAATCCACTTACTAGAAGGAGAAACGAAACGATTGATGATATCTGGCTTTAATATGATTGACTACATAGGTCACAATAAACACGGTATTGCTACATTTGGGAAACAAAAAATATACCAGCAGCTTGTAAAAAAAATACAGGGAAATGAGCACACGATAGGAGTTCGATTAGGAGACATCACGATCTTTAATGTCTATAAACCTCCCTCGAGTAATTGGAATAACTCCGTGTTCTCAAGCTGTCAACATCCGGGAGTTTACATAGGTGACTTCAACTCACACAACACTGAATGGGGGTGCAACATGGAAGACGAAGACGGCGAGAAGCTTATCAATTGGTCATATCATAACCACATGCACCTGCTTTATGATACTGAACAGGTAGGTACTATTGAATTTAGGTTGATGGGGAACAACAACTACCCCAGACCTGTTTTTTGTCACGAGCGATGAGTCATGCCAATTTCTACAAGCCAAACGCACAATACTGAGTCAGTTTCCAAAGAGTCAACACCAACTAGTTGTAGTAGACATAGGTATACATTTCCTCGGGATCAAAATGTCAGTCATAGAAAACCTAGAATTTACGCGCTCTAGCAGGAAAAGCTCGACTCCTCTAAGAAAGCTAAAAGCAGCTAACGCAGTTCGGAAAAAACACAAAATCCCACCAAACGAAATCTCTATTGAAACTCGGTAAGCCAGCCAATGATGTACGCAATTATAGAGCAATCTCGTTGCTGTTAACGGTCTATAAGTTGTTTGAGACACTTCTCCTCCAGATACTACAACCGGCAATAGAAAAGGTGCTGCCGAACGAACAGGCTGGTTTCAGGAGAGACAAGTGACAACTGCTGCGACCGAGTATTAGCAAATAAAATGATAGATACAAAAATCAATGACGAAGCCATACCAAACGAAGAATGTTCTAGATATCTCGGAGTAAAATTTGATAGATCTCTTACTTTTAAAAAACAATCGGATGGGGTACAAAATAAAATAAAGACGAGGAATAATATCATAGCAAAACTAGCGGAACAAACTGGGGAAGTAACGCGACAGTGTTACGGAACAACTGCATTAGTCTTGGCATACAGCGTGGCAGAATACTGCGCTACAGTTTGGCTTAGGAGAACATACTGTAAAAAAGTGGATACAGAACTTAATCAGACCATGCGAGTAATCACCAGAATAATAAAATCGGCCCAAGTACAGTGGCTACCGGTGCTTGCAATCATAGCTCCATCGGACTTACGTAGAATGACACTCGCAGAACGTAAAGTGGATAAGATAAAAAGAAACCCAGACTTCCCACTTTATGAAGATATTACTAAGCACCCCCATAAGAGACTAAAGTCAGGACATTCGATATAAGTTCTTGAATTTCCCACAGTAGCTTTGTCACAAATATGGAAAAGATGTTAAAGAAACTCAGCGGTACGATGTGTCACACTCAGGACGAAGCAATTACCTGGATTACGAACATGCAGACGCCGTTATAATGAATTTTTTGTTATTGTCATATTCAAATTTTAAATGTTTAAGGCTTATGTGTTTTTTATTTTTTCTTATGTTATTTAATTACTGATTGTTACTATTATTTTTCAGAGCTTTATTATTATTATCTTTTTCATAAATATTAATTCAATTATCTTTATGTAAACACAAGTCAGCCGATAGTCATATGCAAAATAAAAATAAATTTAATCAATAATAAGTGTTGCCAACAAAGATCCACAACTTCTTTTGATTTTTTCTGCCTCCTGTGTAGAAAAACTTTTTTCCCCACATTAATGAAAACATAAAAGTTGATCATTTTCTAAGTATCATTTCACAAAATTTGTTGTCAACAATGTTGCTATGGTCGGGATGTGGCTTAAAACTTACTTTGTACTTCTTCTTTTGCTGCCGGCAATATAAACAAATAAAATAATATAAGAACAAGTAAGTATGTAATAAAACGATAGGATTTTGAAATTTGGTTATTTAATATATAATTATACAGATGTATTTTAGACATAATTATATTAGATTTAATTACACTATAACGTAAAAAATATTAAAATAAATAAGATTGAATCACTTTAATAAAATAAAAATAAAAATAATATGTTTAAATTAGTTAAGATTATTTACCTTTTTGGTTACAAAATGTATCAATGTCTTGTAAAGGAACTGTAAGTGGATATAAACATTTTTGTTTTCATTTTTTATATATTCCATTATTAGTCGAAATAATGTAATTAATTTTATATGTATATATTTGCATATATATATATATATATTATATTCACAATTATAATTGAAATTATAATTCGGTTTATAAATCAGAATACGAATGTGTAACAATCGATAATTCATTCTATATTATTGGCACAATTTTTACTACTGTTGTAACAAATAATTTATTTCTGCATCGAATTTATCTTCTAATAGAATTAAAATTTACAAAAGTCCATTGATGTGCATATATAAATTTTGTTAAATTTTTGGAAATTCATTCCAAAATTATCAAATTGACTGATAGTGTTTATTATTATTTAGGCAAAGGATTATTATATTAATTTTATTACTTGTTTATAAAAAGATGTCCCATAAAAAAATTTAAAAAGTCTATATTAGTACAGTAAAATTTAAAAATAGAGTCATTTTAAAGAGTAAATTTATATGAGAGTTTTTACGGAATTTTCAGGAATTTTTATCATATTTTGGAGAAATGATAATCTGACATTCTTATTTTTAATAATTTATTATTTTAATATAAAGTACGTAAAATTTGATTTATCAATATTATTATGATCGCTTTCAGTGCTACAATATGTTATTAATTATAATAATAACAAAATTATTATCAATCTACAAATTGTATTACTTATCATTATTGATAATATAATAATTATGTAAAATATAGATGCGCTATAATAATGACGTCAGAAATATGATTTTTCCAATTATTAAAAAAAATTCTTTAAAATCGTAATATTGATTAAATTAAGATATCTACATGACAAGGTTTCATATAAATATAGGATACTCTATAAAATGACTATCTTAAAATTTTACATAACTTAAAAAATAAAGAGTTTATTTTTAATTTTTTTATGATACATCTTGATAAACATGTCATAATGGTAATATTATAATCCTTTGCTTAAATAATAATTTGCAAGAAACTGCATTCAAAAATTATAATTTTTGCGGAGATATTGCAATAAGTAAATAGATCTGGAGCACTCATATCCTATATCGGAAAAAAAGAAAAAATTGTTTTTACAAAATGACGTTATATTTATTACATACTTACGTGTTTTAATTTTTAGACATATATGGCTTTTGTAGTCGAAAATAACTGGTGAAATTATATTTATTATACAATTCATTACTATTTATTATTCATTATTAGGTATTAAGATTAATAATATGAGTTAAACAATTTATTAATATAATTTTATCAATCAGAAATATAAGATATAATTTAAAAATAACTATATGATTGAAAAAGTGTTTCTGGTTCTATACCAAAATCCTATTCAAGACCAAAAAAAGTTAGAAACAAATTTATACTATTGTAGGTATTAAATATTTAGATGCTAAAATATTAAAATTGTATTGGACTTAATTCTTAACTTACTTTCTGATGTTGTTGTTACGGTTTTATTGATGATTGCATTTCTCTCTATTAAGTTCAATTGATATAACAAATATTTAAGTTATTTTTTTATTCTTGTGTTAAATAAAAAATGTAAATTAATTATAATACGTACCAGTACAATTTAATACTAGTTTAGGAATAAAAACTAATTCTAAAGATATATTAATATAAGAATTAACTATAGATGTATAATTAATTTAAAATTATTAAAATGTAGGACTTATATTAACATTAATTTTTGTTTTTATACTGATAAGTACATTTACATTACAGAAATGTATTGTACAGAAATAATTAGAAATTTAATAATAATGCTATTGAATTAATTAAATTCTAACTATCCTGTTGAGTAAAAGCTGTAATATGTTATTATGACTAAACAAAAATGCATTAAATGTAAAAAAATGTCATTCTTATAGAAAGGCGTTAAACTTTATGACGATAATGATCGTTACATTGGTTTTATTTTTAAAACAAAATAGATGGAATAAACTTGTCTGAAGTTTATAATATTATGATATAAATACAAATAATATAAAATAAATAGGTACAATAATAAATATAATTGTATAAATTATAATAATATGAATATTAGTTATGTGAGAGCGAAATGTCCAGTATTGTACTTTCATCGACGGATATCGTCGAGAGGGTAATATTGTATAATATCAATATTTATATCTAAATCTATATATTCAATAATTATAGATATTAAGTCTCATATTAAGACTTTAACTAATACATTACATCTGAATAAAACAATTATACTTCTTATTTAAGAAACAGAAAGGAAAATTATACTGTATGTCAATGACCGGTATGTGAATAATATTTAATAGAATCATATCAATAAAATGAATAGGTATGTCATATATTGCAAAAAATATGTTTAACAATGCCAGCAATATGTGTGAATATAAATAATTATACTAATTTAAATTTAATTTAATAAACACCATAAGTATGTTATAACTATATTATATTTAAATAACAATAAGAATAAATATAGATAGCTAAATAACATCACTTGTTATTATGTAATAGTAAGCATAAATAAATAGTTAAATACCTATAGGTAATTAATAAAGATATCCAAACTTACGACTAAAACACTAGAAATTACTATAATAACATTGCTAAGTAAAGAAATTTGAAACAACGTACCTCCATACGCGTTATTTGTTTGTACTATTTATATAAATCATTAACATATAAATCAAACTTAGAATTTAACCTCATGAGGCAAATTCAATAATTTAATAGTTAAATTATTTATATATTACATATTTTATAATTAAATATTTCAAAAACTAGGAATTTATAAGTGAAAAAATTTACATATAATACATATAACCTTTAAAAGGGTAACATCGAAAGGTAAGTGAAAGTTTAATTTTAATTAATTAGCCTTAAGTGGTTAAGGAGTTCTAATAAAAAACACTGGAGTATTCGAGCACAGTATAGGGATTTGAGGGAGATAGAAGAAGGAACACAGAAGAGGAATATAATAAAAAGTTAAGAACCTCAAGAACCTTACAACACATATCTTCAATGAGCTTAAATGGGAAATAGTCACGTGTGACAAATAGCAAGATATTCAATATAATCATTTGAAGATTTAATATGAATACTATGAAAGACGTGAAAAATACAAATAAAATACGAGAGTGGGAACAAGAATAGGAATATAAAGAACATTTAAAAATATTCAAAGAGAGGACAAAGAACTCACTCCACACATCCAAAATCTTAAAATTTTGTTAGAGAAGATGTCAATCAGTAATATTATGTATGCGTAGTAATGATGCGTATAATTTTTATGTCATCAACAAATATGAAGGATAAGAATTAATTAAATGGGCAAAGGGAAGAGGAGAAAGTATAATTTTTAATGGAACACCAGAAGAAGGATGTATGGCGACTTTTTCAACCGTTAATTTATTTAAGTGATATGACACCCGCCAAAAAATTAATTATATTATTAATTTTACGTACACAAATCTTATTATTTCAAATAATGGATAATTATAAAAAAAATCAAACACGAACAATTAAAATAATTTAAAATATTTAATAGTGATAAAACCCGAAAATATAAACGATTAAATTATTTAGAATAACATTTATAAATCATGGAAAAACAAACAATTAAATACCGGCCGCACACACTTTACTAAATAATATAAGTAAGTATTGTTACTATAACATACACCGATCATGACGTATTCGCGATACAAAAATACATATATATGTTATATATATATATTAGTGATTCGATGTACAGTGCGGGATTTACGTATAAGCTACACAAGCTGTAGCTTAGGGCCCCCACTGCCTTGAGGGCCCCCCCGAAAAATTATCCAAATTGTCCATTTGTAATATATATAAATATATATATATCGATAAATATCGGGCCATCGGCCAAATATCGGGAAAAAAAATTCACTCAAATTGGATCAACACAGAAAAATATTTCGTGTATAGCAGTAGAATATTATTTTGAGGTAGTAAACTAGTAACTTGGAAATAAATATGTTTCAATGTATTGATATGGATGTATAAAGCGATATGTGTATCGGAACCGTATAGGTATATACATTTCGTAGTGTTTATCAGTGATTATTTTTATTCCGTTTGGTGTCATTTATAGGCAATAAATAACACCAAGCAGAATAAAAATTCCCTTATGAGGTATGGCCTTCTCTTACACCGAGCACAATTGTCGATAGAATAGATAAAATATTTAGATAAACTATTGTGAATCATCAATTTTGATAGCTAGAACTACTTTTATTACGATTTCATTTTCTTTTGCACTCGGTATTGGCGTTACATGAAACACAGCGTGAGTACAATATTGTATATTTTTATTTATTTATTATATTTTTATTGTATATATTTTTTTGCTAAGAGCTATAGTTTTAATTTGATTAAAAAAACTAAAATTAAATTATTTTACATAAAAAATTCGAAAGTTTATAAATAAGGACCCCCTGATATATATATATATGCATATTAAATAATACATACTTCGTTTGGAACGGTATTATTGGTATTATTTATAATTTATTCACCCATTACATTACTTTTAAATGTATATTTTTAGTTACATTAAATATTTGGTCACCGTTTGTAAAATGTCAACCAGAATATATAAAAGTGGAGCTCAAAAAAGGAAAAAGAAGCAGAGAGCTGAAGATGAGCTTAGCAAGTTAACAAAATTGGATAGTTTTT
This sequence comes from Eriosoma lanigerum, assembly GCA_013282895.1. Classification (NCBI taxonomy): domain Eukaryota; kingdom Metazoa; phylum Arthropoda; class Insecta; order Hemiptera; family Aphididae; genus Eriosoma; species Eriosoma lanigerum. Next base: position 21,208,278 of record CM023359.1, read on the forward strand.
TTACAAATATAGACAAGCAGTCTGATGAATCAAAAGTCCTTACCACAATAAGTCAGTCACGGGATATTTATCCTTTTCCTAACACAGAACCTGGTACATCTAGTCGTATAGAATCTATTTCAACGAAAGAAGGAACAAATATTAAGATTTTTAAGCCAGAAAGTAGTATAAGTACAAAAAGTTTAAAATATAAAAACAAACTGAATGATGTTGGACTATGGGGTGATTTAAGTAAAGATGAAATTTCATACTGGGTAGAAAAAGGTCCATCAGAATGTCAGCACTCAAATGGCACATTTGAAAAATCAAAGAAGTTATTTGCAAACCAAGATAGATATTGCTCAAAAAGCTTGTTTTATCCCAAACGGGCTAACGGTGAAAAATATTGCAGAGAATGGTTATTATATTCACCAGTAACTGGTCGTGTATATTGTTTCGTGTGTAAACTCTTTTCAAATGCTGCTACGCCATTATCATCTGATGGATTTTGTGATTGGCGTAACAGTTAATTATAATTATGATATAAAATAATAAGTTTTCTTGTAATTTATGCTTTTTTAAAAAACTTTTTTCGGTTCACCGAATTTTATATTTTTAAGTGTTTATTAATAAAAATGATATTAAGTAAGTAATTATTTCAATTATCTATATACTTCATAATTGTATTGCAGTTAACTCTCTAGATATCCGAAAATCATACTTGCCACTGACTTATAATCGTAGGTGATGTTAGAATACGAAATTAGGGGGGGGGGAATATTTATCCGGACCTTTAAAGGGCCCCTCATCTCAAATAGCTTAGGACTTGATCTAGTCTTAATCCGGCCCTGTCGATGTATATCAAACAAAAAAAAAAACGAACGATAAAAATATGACATAATCCGACACTTTTGTCAAAACATTAATACAAACAAACGGATGGACAATATACATGCGCCGGGTACTCTACAGCGTACTAGCACAAACGCGCGCGACCGGTCGATCAACTATTTAATAGTATTATTATACCATATCACGAATCCCTATGAATGCAATTGATTAACAATTTATCATCATTCGATATTTAATAATGTTATAATAATTGTATGATTTAAATGCACACCGAACAAAGGAATAAGGTCAGATGATGAAGAACCAAAGACAGAAATATAGAGATGAAGGTTATATAGGTATGAGCGTTACCAAGAGATTCATAGATTATCAATGTCTAGAAGGTTTAAAGATATAACAAATAGATCGTGATCCAGGAGTTATTGCAATTTTGGAAATGAATGTAAATGGTAATATGGGGAACGAATGACCGACGAAGGAGTGTTAAGAAAGAATAGAGAGTGATAATAAGATGGTTGGTGTGAATTGACAAATTTGACCAATTTGGAAGTATAAGACTTAGTTAGAGTGACCTTATATAAATGGTAGTGTATGGCGAAGCAGAAGATGACAACTATAAAATAATTACTAAGCAGTACCATTTATTTATTTAGTTAGAATTTCTATTAAGATTAGTGTAAAACTTTTAGAACAGTCCTAGCTGATTGTTCTGAATACGAATACGAAAACAAATACGAAATAAACTATGACAACTTCTTTTATTTTTACAACAGATCGTTGTTTACCAAATTATTATTGAAAATAACTAAATGTATTATCGCGTTTTAACGTGAAAAAACAATTTTTGTAGTATCCCATATACCTATTTATTAATAATAATTATTATACACTTACTAACAATACTTTTGTGTTGTCCTATCAAATCCAAATAAATAAGTATTTTTAAATTTAATTTGTGGAGAACAATATTTTTGTTGGTTTATTATAGCAATTATCATTATGCCTCCTAACAATAATATTATAACTGAACCATATTATATTAATGATTCAGGCACGTAGCCAGAAAATATTTGTTAGGTGTGCTAAAATAATTTAAGCCCTCCTCCCTCGAACCCTATTCTAATAATTATGTAATATTTATGGGCGTTATTTGGTAGTGGTCTTGGTGGGGGGGCTAAAGCCCCCTCAGAACCTCTCATAGCCACCCTAAAATTTATAAAATTATTAATGTAATATTTTTATAGAAATTTGAGTAGTTTAGGTATGTTTTATTATATAATCATTTTTAGTTTTTTAATACATCATTAGAATTAACACGTCTTTTGTTAAATTATTTTAAAATGGATATATGAAGTCCGTGTTATTATTAAATTATTGAGACTATTGTTAACAGGTTTTTGTCAAATATCGACAATAACAACAACGACTATAGTGCTTGTAGCTATATAATATAAATATACAATTTAATATGAGATTAAATAATACACAGTAAACAAGTCAATAGACCAATGTAGTATTATCATAGATTAATAATTATACAATGGTATTATATTATAACGTTATTTATATCTATTTATGAGTTTTAATCAGAACGTCAAAAATTTGTAATCAAAATATTTTAATTTACATTTTTCACAGTCAATCAAATATATTTTAGATTATTAACCTGGCGCCTGAAAAAAATGTATTATTTATAATTAAAAGTGGGTGGGCCGGCCCAAGACCAAAGCAATTTTAGGGTGGGCCGGCCCAAGACCAAAGCAATTTTAGGGTGGGCCGGGCCCACCAAAGCCACCCCCTAACTACGTGCCTGTAATGATTCATTCAGCCAAATATAAAAATACATTATATTTAATATAATCATGAGTGAAAAACCAAATAAAAATTCAAATACATTAAAAAGTAATATGTTTAGTCAAAGTTATTGAAATAAATTTGTAATCGATTTGTATTTACGAGTATATAATTTATTAGTATTAAATATATACATACCACCACAATTAATGATATACTCTGCGCATTTATAACCCAAATCGTTATCTATAATTTTATTTATTTCACGGAAAATAAGTCCAATACAAAATAGTATTTAATTTAAGTGAATCATTATTAATATAACATAATAATATACAAAATTAATAACAAATTAACAAGCTTTTGTCAACAATATATAACAGGTATAGTTATATAACAATTAGGCTTTAATACTAATGTTAATTAATATTACATATTATCTTAATATTAATTAAAATGAGAGTATATGTATGTAATATTAATAATATTATTTAAATATATCTGCATTATTAATATGTTCCCAACAGATAATAAAATATTTAAAGGTAAGCTAAACATATATTTTTTTAATATTCTATGTAGTATAAAAGATATTATTATTACGATTATATTGTTTTTCATTTTAAATATACATTGCTAAGAAGGAGGGAGCTTTCGATTAAATTAAGTTAGTTAAATATTTATTTTCACGAAAATAGTGTTACTAATATCATTAATATTATTAATGTATTAATTAAATTAAAGTGGAGAGAGGTGATCACCTTGAGGGACACCTAAAATAACTAAGATTGAATCTGAAATAAAGTTTTTATATTTTACAAATTGAATTCTTCGAGTCAATAATGAATTGAGCCAATATAGTAAGAGATTCTACCAAAGGCGTTTTCAATATTAGTTTATATAATATCACCTTTTTTATTATTATAGAAAAAAACCATTATAATATAATGTTTAAAAGAAATTAAGTTAGTGAAATATTTATTTTCAAGAAAACCATGTTACTAGTAACAAAATTTTAGATTCTTAGAATGAATTAGTTTTACAAAGATGTTTTTTTTTTATGTATGAACACACTTTTTTGGGTAGAAATAATGGTCCGATTACTATAAGTAAGGTATGCTATCGATAGAAAATCGTGTCTAGTTGGTACTATATTTAGCTCATTTTTCGAATTTCTCAAAAATGTTTCCGTGAGAGGGGAAAAACTATCACAAATGGCGGAAAATCGGCAAAACTACGATTTCTCTTACTATACATTTTTTAATTTCGTGATAACTAATTAAGTTTTGATCGTAGGAACTTGAAAGTTTTTTTGAATATTAACATAGATAGTATATAAGTATGGTACAATTGGAACATATTTCGTATTTCCTCCTTGGACGACTCTAAGTTGTAACAGAGTGATTTTGATCAGTTCATCGAGTGGTTTAATTTACTAAGGTTATCCCTAAATGTTTCCAAATGTAAGGCCATTGTACGCGCAAAGTCTGGCTCTGTTGGCAGTAACTTTTGGTACCACGACACTCTATATTTTTAACAATGACAAGCACTGTTGACCGTAGTAACTAGGATGTCGTAAATAATAATTAATTAGTGGACTGTATAAATTTTAATTTTAATTGAATTGAATCACGTTATATATTAACAAATTGGCCGCCGCGTGCACATGATATCACGCCGACGGCATACACGTAACTGAACTATATTGCTATAATATAGCATAGTATATTATACACAATTACTATCTGGTTTTGGGGTTTTTACGAAACCGTACATGAGCCCCCCTTTGAAACGTTGTTTTCAATATACACTATAATTATATATAAAAAAAATAAATTATAACAAAAATTTAACCCACAATTAATAGGGATAGAGTAATATAAATATGCTAATAAAAAATAACAAAATTAATTAAAATACAAAATACAAAATAATATAATAAAAGTTTTTTTTTTTTTTTTAATATTTTAACTCATCCTCCTCAATTGGTAGTGGACATAGAAGCCGAATTGCCCTTTTCTTTAACCCACCAGACGTACGTACTGAAGCTACACGTATTACGCCATCGCTACCAGGATGGACTTCTGCAACGCGACTCACGTACCATTGCATCGGCGGTTAGGTTTATTTTTAACTTGACTCCTTAATAAGAATAATGGTCCCAACTTTTATGGAAGGACCATCCGATCGGCACCATTTACCTCGTCACTGCAATTGGCTAAGATACTCCGAACTCCACCGCTTCCATATTTGTCGTGATAGTTGTTGTACCATTTGCCACCGAGATAATAAATTAGACGAATGAGTGGACAATTTTGGTTGGGGTACAGATACAGATACCGAGTCTCCAATAATAAAATGGCCATGAGTAAGAACTGATAAATCAAAGGGATCGGATGATAAGGGTGTAAGAGGTCGGGAATTAAGACAACCCTCAATTTGTACCAAAATAGTGTAAAACTCGTTATACGTTAATTTTGATGACGATAAGCTACGACGCAAATGGTTTTTTACACTTTTTACCGCCGCCTTCCACAGTCCGCCGAAGTGCGGATCCCTTGGAGGTATTAAGTTCTATTTTATTTCTTTATTATACATAAACTTATGAACGCAAGTGGTATGATTTTCGGACGTCAATTACTGTTTTAATTCTTCAAATTTATTATAGGTACCCGTAAAACATGTAGCGTTATCAGAATATATATTTTTACATATACCGCGGCGCAAGACGAATCTTGATAAAGCTGCAATAAAGGAGTCTGTAGTTACGTCGCATACCAACTCCAAATGAACTGCTTTTGTGGCAAAGAACACAAATACACACACGTATGCTTTTTGCAAGGCTGCATTTCGCTATTGACTACATTTGAGCATAAATCGACCAACATAGTCCACTCTGCTGTTCTCAAAACAACGCGCCGGTTGGTCAACTCTATATTTAGATAAATTTCCCATTATTGGAGAGACAGCTCGCGGACGCACTTTAAAACATTTAATACATTCATATATCACATTACGCACCGTCCTTTTATCTGCCAATATTTTAAACGCGCCGCGGCCAATGCTGCTTGCGGGCCCACGTGAAGTAGCCTCTTTTTCTCGTACGAAAAAATTAAATACGAAAAATTAGTTTTGCTCGGAATTAATATAGAAAATCGCTGATCGTTGCTTAACATTGTGGCGTTTCTTAAACGACCACCCATACGTATAATTCAATCGGAATCTATAAACGGTTTTAACTTATACATTTTACTTTTCTGCGATAAATTTCTATTATTTTTTGAACCGTTCAATTCTGTATTAAAATATAATTGTTGAATATATTTTATTATTATATTTTCCGCATCAAGCATTTCATTGACTGTTAATAATCCAGAAATTTTACTTAAACTTTTTCGTCTTGATAATGTATTAAATTTAAATTGTAAAATATACGCTACAACTCGAAATAATTTTTTTAATGAGGAATATTTGTCGATGAATGGCATATGTGCATTGATCGCGACGAGAGTATTAATTTTTAATTGTTTTTGCTCACTATTTATAATATTTGCGTCGTCAATATTTTCTTTATATGATACGGACCAGTGAGTAGTGTCTTCACGCAACCATGTCGGACCTTTCCACCATGTTTTATTTATTATTAGTTCATTTGACGTACAGCCATGAGACAGCACATCAGCGGGATTTTCATGTGTTGATACGTGTCCCCATTCGGAGCATAATGTTAAGTCGTGAATCTCACCCACACGGTTAGCAACAAATGTTTTCCATTCTTGAGAATCTGAAGCTATCCAAGACAGTGTTACAGGAGAATCTGTCCATAAAAAGCGCTGCGAAATATTCAAGCGAAGTGATGGTGCAATTGTAGCCGCCAATCGCGATAATAGTACCGCCGCACATAGTTCTAGTCTCGGTATGGATATAGTTTATACCGGAGCTATTCCTGATTTTGCACATTTTAATTTGGTATCTATTGCGCCGTCAGTGTTCATTTTACGTAGATATAAACACGCGCCATGTGCTTTAGTGGATGCGTCAGCAAATCCATGGAGATGCATTTCTTTTTTAAATTCACTACCTATCCATCGGGGTATAGCTATTGATTTTATTTCGTTTAAGTCTAAGCTGTAATTATTCCATTCTAATTGACTTTGAGAAGAAAGAGCAGACATCCCATTCAAGACGTTCCCGCCACATATTTTGCATAAATATTTTAGCTACTACTATTATAGGACCTATCAGTCCCAGTGGGTCGAATAGTGTCGCAATACACGATAAAACACGTCGCTTTGTAATTGGACCGTTAAAATTGGGTAATTGAACTAGTGATGAGCAAAATTATCTTGGTCTTGCAGTCTTGGTCTTGGTCTTGCAGCAAGACCAAGACCAAGACCAAGACCAAGACTACAATTGTTTTGCAAGACCAAGACCAAGACTGAGTCTGCAAGACCAAGACCAAAACAAGATCCACACTGCAAGAGTCTTGCAGTCTTGCAGTCTCGCAGTTATTTTTTTTTTTTATAAATTTCCCAGAATAACACATTTAGTGTAGGTTATTAGAAGTAATTCTTATAATATAATACAAATGTAATATTTCATATTTTGACGGGAAATAATGAATTATTTATTTATGAAAATCAATATCAGAATTCAGAAATAATTAGATATATTATTCACTATAAAGTTGTTTTGTAACAAATAGTAATTATAGAAATGTAATGGAATTATTTTAAGATGCCGAATATGACACAAATGTATATTTGTGAGCACAATAACATATTATAATAATAACATCAGTCACCGACACGGTATTATTTATAAATCAAAATATTTATTTAGAGCTGTAAATACATCTCCCTATTAAATATAATACTAATAACAGTATTTAATTATAGTTGGTACTTGGAGTATTATTATATTGTACCATTGATTATAAATACTAGTATTTATATATAGATTGTACGCATTTATTTCGTCTTCGTGTACTATCCATTTAATACTGTCACATTGTATATTGTGTATATTCATATCGATAGTCGTATTTGCGCCGGTTTAGTACAAATATGAATACAAATATGAATCTGGATACAACATCATCTATACAATCCAACAGTAAATTTGATAATTTTTTTGAAATTATTAATACTAAAGATAAAATTTTTGGAAAGTGTAAGTTGTGCGGAAAGAACAAAAAAACAGTTGAAATTCTAATGAAAAACAGAAACACTTCTGGGTTAAAAAAACACTTAATTTCCGCACATAGAAAAGAGGCACAAATACTTTTTCCTGTAAAACAATTGTCAAAAAATGGAATTGACAAGTTCTTTAAGGGTCCGGCTTCTGATCAGGTATGTATAATGATTGATTAAATATTAAGGCTCGGCCCATACCATAAATTCAGTGGTGTCATTTGAGGGGGCGCAACTCATACATTTGCCATAGTCTAAAATTAGCCAAATCCTAAGTCGGCAGATTTCAAAAATAACAACCCCTAAATAAAACCCCTTAATTGATTACCGCTTACAATAAAATAAAATACCCACCAAAAAAATGACCCTTCCCACTCCTGTTCTTAAAAATAGTCGGCAAATTTATGGGTCTGCCTTAGTCTAGTAAAAACTGAAATGATGCCACTTGTGAACATTTCAATAATAGCTACTGTATTTTATTATCTTGTTATATTATCAATAATAACCATGCCACAAACATAAACTCTTGATAACTTATATTATATTAGTATTATACTTATATAAAATTGAATAGTAAATAGTATTAATAACAATAATTTAATTTTTGAACATTTTATATTAGTTTCAAAATTAAAAATATTTTAAATAGTTTACCAAAAAAAAAAAATCAGTTTTTAAAATAAAACAAACAATTTAATACATAACAGAAATTTATTTATTTAACAAATTGTTATTTTATAATAATAATTATTATAATAAAAACATTAACATAAATAAATAAATAAAATTATATAAATAATTAATTTTACTTAGTTATTAAATAATATTCAAAAAGATATCTTAAAAATGAGCTAAATAAAGTACCAAGCAAAAGCAATTTGCAATTGTTAATAAACAATATATTTTAATTACTTTTAGAGCTTAAGGTTTTTTAAAAAAATATTTGGGTAAAAAACTATGGTAATGAAAATATTGTTGCAATTTACAGGTAGGAAATGGAACCATCACTACTACAGATTTTACAGTACATACGGTCGATTGGATTACTCAGAAGTATCTTCCATTTTCGTTTTTTGATGATAAGGAAACACAGGACTATTTTAAATTAATTTGTCCAAATTTTAAATTTCCTAAAAGATTTAGTCTTCGACGTCAGGTTAAAGACCGATTTGAACAACTTAGAGCTCGTGTTAAAAATCAGCTACAAAATTGCTCTTCCAAAGTTTCATTTACGATTGATGGATGGACATCCATAGCTTGTAAAAGTTTCTATGGTATTACAGTTCATTTTATAGACAATGAATGGATTTATCAATCAATGGTCCTTGATTTTGTACCCTCTCATGGTAAACATACAGGACGAGACATTGCTAATATTTTTCACAAATGTTTAGTTGAGTTTAATTTAGAAAAAACAATTCAAGGTATCACTGTTGACAATGCATCTGCTAACACTAAATTTATGACTGAACTAGAAAAATTGATCCCAGGTTTCGATGCTGAAAATCAACATTTTCGCTGCATGGCACATATTTTGAACTTGGGTGTTAAAGATTTAATGAACAATTTAAAATTGCAAATTGATTATGAGAGTGAAGATGAAATGGATAGTGAAAATGGATTGGAAGTGGACCAGGATAATGATGAAGAAATGGAGAGTGAATATGAAATAGAAGTGGACCAGGATAATGATGAAGAAATGGAGAGTGAAAATGAAACAGAAGTGGATCAGGATAATGATGAAGCTATAATGAAGTTACGTTCTATTTTTAGTAAAATAAAAAGAAGCGAAAAGATGAAAAATAAATTTCGTTCAATATGTGAAACAATGGATGTACCAACAACTATAAATCCCATACTGGACTGCCAAACAAGATGGAATTCAACTTTTGATATGCTTGGAGTAGCATTAAAACTGAAAAAAGGCATTGTTACATTATGCAGTATTTTACATGATTTGAAAAAATTTCAAATCTCTGAAACCGAATGGTTGATATTTCAAAAAGTTCACAAGTTTTTAATCAATTTTAAAAGTCTCTCAACAAGACTTGGTGGTGAAAAATATGTAACTCTTCCCCAAGTTATTGTTTCATTTAATCTTTTACTTGACAAAATAGAAACTACCATAAAACAATTAGATGAGAAAATTATGCGGACTGAAATAGACGAGCAACTAATATTGAGTTTCCAAGCTGCACGAAATAAAATTCTGAAACATTATAAAAAAACAAACTGGATTTACTGCACCTCACTTATTCTAGATCCAAGGCACAAGGCAGAAACTTTTGATTTAATATCTTGGGGTGCAGAGATAAAAGAAAGGAGTTTGAGAAAATTTGAAAAAATCTATGAAGTATACTTAAACAAAGAGCCAGTGTCAGAGTTGCTAGAAGAAGAAGAAGATTTTAGTGAAAAGGATGAAGACATTATAGACTTCAATGCGCTATATTCAACTCCAATAAATTTCACAAATTCCCAGAATAGTAAGCAAGAATTGGAAAAATACCTGAGTCAGCCGAGGAGTGCAAGCAGTGAGGATATATTACAGTGGTGGAAGCTAAATCAAGTACAATTCCCTGTATTAGCAAAGATGGCAAAAGATTTTTTATCGATTTCAGCAACTTCAGTTCCCGCAGAGAGACTTTTTTCAAAGGCATCATTAGTTATACGCAAGCACCGGAACAAATTAAATAATGAATCTGCAAAATGGCTACTTTGTATAAACTCATGGTCAAAAAAGATTTTGTAAATTTACTTGTTATATTCATGATTATTTTTATTATTTAAAAAATAACTTTTAGATTATATTTTCTTATACATTATAATTAATATTAAAATTCATTTAACCCATTTAAATTGCTACACATATTATATTATTATAAGCAAGTATTATTTGTATCTATTAATATATCAATTAAGAAACTTAATTTAAATATTTAAAATACAATATAAATATAAAACTCTTACATATTATTTACATATATTTATAATAAAATATAAAATTAGAAGGAAATTATAATTATTATTACATTGAATAATTACAACTTTTAAAATTATATCTTATATATTATGTACTTATTACAATTAGTTATAAATTCTAATAACATAATGTGAATGTGTATTTTACTTGTGTATTAATAAATTATTATATTGTATTCAATTTTGTTTTGTTAAATTTAATATATATTTTTTATTCTACATGGGGAGGGGTGGAGGTGGGGGTTATAAAATGTTGTCACAGGGCGGAAAAAATCTAAATGCGATACTGTTTATATATTTTAATTTTAAATAATGCAAGAGTCTTGCAACAAGACCAAGACTTGAAGTGCAAGACCAAGACCAAGACCAAGACTACCATAGTCTTGGTCTTGGTTTTGTTTTGCTCATCACTAAATTGAACTGAGTACGTATATATTTCGTTTTTCGGTTCCCAATATAAACCTAGTGTTTTGACGTTTTGTTTATCTATTGACAACATGCTCATATCTTCATTGGTCGGGTCCGGGTACAATAATATATTATTTGCTGTCCACTTTCTTAACTCAAACCCTCCTTTTTTTAATGTATTAATTAATTCATTTCTAATTGAAATTACATCCGATAATGTATCGGCACCCATCAAGCAATCGTCAATACAGAAATCATTTTTAATAATTGTCTTTATTTTTGGATTTTGCGTATCATCGGCGAGACGATTTAGATAGGCCACCACTAGGAAACTAGCCGGAACGGTTCCATATGTTACTGTATATAATCGATAAACATTTATTTTATCGCTAAAACTTGTTCTCCACAATACACGCTGATAATCACGATTCATTTCATTAACTTAATATCTGCCTATACATTTTCACTATGTCGGCCGAGAAAGCAAACTTATGCGTGTGAAAACGTACAGTCTGGCACTGTTGGCCGTAACTTTTGGTACCACGACACTCTATATTTTTACCAATGTTAGGCACTGTTGACCGTAGTAACTAGGATGTCATAAATAATTAATAATTAGTGGACTGTATAAATTGTAAATTTACTTTTATTGAATCACGTTATATATTAACAAATTGGCCGCCGCGTGCACATGATATCACGCCGACGGCATACACGTAAATGAATTATATTGCTATAATATAGCATAGTATATTATACACAATTACTATCTGGTTTTGGGGTTTTTACAAAACCGTACAGCCATGATTTTCTCCAGGATTTAATTCCCTGTTATATACGCATTATCATATCGAATCTACTGATATCTCATTTTCTAATGGCTATGTTACTGATCTTGGGTTTATACTTAATAGTGATCTCATTTGAGTCGCCACATTAAACATATTTGTCGTATAGCTTTTAAAACACTGGGGTATATATTAAGATTATTAAGGGACCTCCGGTTAGGACTATCCTTTAAGGTGTTTTATTGTGCACTTGTTCGCCCTATTGTTGAGTATGGTGCCATAATTTAGAAACCTCAAAACATCAAAAATTATTTTAGGCTTGAAAGTGTTCAGCATAAATTTTTGAAGTATGTTTGTTTTAGATTAAATATCCCCTGCGGACCCCAAAACTATAGACCGGTTTTTTCTCAACATTCTTTGGTTTCCTTGGTTGAGCGTAGGCGTATTTCGTGTATTAAGTTCTTGAACAGTTTGATACAATATAAAATTGACTCACCTGATTTGCTTTCCATAATTTGTTATAGAGTATTTAAACGTCCCTCCCGAACTGTTGATCCTTTTTATGTTTCTTTCACCACCAATAATTATCTTATTAATAAACCTATCGGACGTATGATATCAAATGCCAATGTTGACCGTTCGTGTCTTCTATAGCTTTAAATTACTGTCTAGCTATTCATTTTAATTTGTATATCTTAAATTGTGCAATTAATATGTATAAGTATAATGTTTATATGTTTTAAAGGATTTATCCCGTATATTTAATAAAAATAAAATAAAATAACAATAATATAAAATTTTAATTAAACATCGCACAATCACTGAAATAAGTCGACTATTGTTTATCTAATTATATATTGCAATCTCATGTTGTATGCTTGTCGCTCCACCTGGCATGCGTCTAGAATAGTCTACTACGGATTTATGACTAATTGGCTAACATTGAAGGAGTTGTTTAGATCACATAATGTGACCGTAACAATTGGTAAGTATAAAGATTTGAAACTACGTACTTACTTCCAAAAGCAGCCAATAACGTAGCTAAATACATAGATAAATACATTACTTACATATACTTTGCCATTTGTATCTAATAGGGAAAATGTAACAACTAAAAGGTTCATTTATTTATATATTTTTCAATTAATTATTTCAATTATAAAAAATTTAATTTATCGGTGAATAAATTAATTTATAATAACTTCAAAAATGACAACATTTGAAATAATCAAGTACTTAAACTTTTTTTAAATAACTAAACTTTTTTTTAAACTAAACAAACTATGAAATATTGAATACAAAATTATTTTTTGTTTTATCTTACTTTGACATTGTATAAACGTTTCATTATATGATCCAAAATATTCATTCATAGATTTAACTAATTAATTAAAAATTAAGTCAATTATAATAATGCCAAATATCATATTATATTAAAAAATATATTTTATAAGACACAAATTTTAAAATAGTGAGGAATTCAATTTTGGCATTCTTTCAACGTCATTTTGTCCTCGGAGTAGGAAAGTGGTTTATTATAATTACAAATTTAATACAACGATATTGCATTCAAAAATACGATTCTGAGCGAAATTCGTCAGATATAAAATACATTATACTCATAAAAATACTTTTTGTAATTTTTTTTTTATTTATTAAATAATGTGCAACAAAAAAATTTGTTATTATTAAATAACTAAATACGAAAGTTCGTCAAAATTACAGTTTCCGTGAATACTGGTGTTCTTCAACAATTTTTTAAAAGTTTTCTTTATTCCAAGGAAAACCTTTTGAGAAATTTGAAAAATTAGCCTATTAAAGTAACGAGTAATTGAAATATGCTAACGAAAGCACACCTGTGGTCAGGCACGTATACAGGGGGGGGGGTTTGGGGTTTAAACTCCCCCGAAATAATTTCTTTGAAAATTAAGTTAAATTTATTATACTCCCATTATTATAAAATATTTTTATAATTAGCTGTTGACTGTTTTTCTCTGTTTATTAGTCGGATATGAAATACAAGTTTATACATAGTATTATAGTTGAATGTTCGAGGTGATTACTGAGAACTACTAATTACACAGAACTGTATCATTGCGATTTGCGATATACCTGGAAACTCATATTTCGTGGATAATCTTATCTTATTTCCGAACTCGATCGGTCACCAAAAATTTCTATTGAATTGCTAAACTACAATAATTATTAAACGATGACGATCGTTTAGTTTTAGTCTGTGTTCGGTATTTGAACGGTTATAATATATGAGTGCGAAAACTGATTAATAACCAAATTTATTTAATAGTATTTATTTTTTTTTATTTTATACATATATAATGAAAAGAAATAGTGATCAACCATCATTGTTTAATTTTGGTGTAAAAAAAATTAAAAATAAAGAAGAAACTAAAATTGAATCCAGTAATATTGAAAATATTGCAACTGAAGTTGATATACCAAGTTGAACAAAAACTCTAATAAAAATGTGTGAAACGCGATGGATCGATCGA
>CM023359.1:21223279-21242858 GCA_013282895.1 Eriosoma lanigerum
ATTAAAAATAATGAGTAAGTAGGAAGAAATTGTTTTATTATGTTGCTGTACAATTTGTATTGCTATGTTTTGTAAACCCCCCCGAAATTTTATTCTGTGTACGTGCCTGCCTGTGGTAATCCATTATTCACAAAAAATTGTCTTTAGACATAAAAAAAATATTAAATTACGTAATATAAATTATATATTTACCATGAGAAACTTTATTAATAATAAAGTATACAGCTAATAGGATAAACCCGTTTTTGGAGAAGATCATGTTGAGTGTACGTTAATAAAAAAAATTTAGATAATATCTACACTTATCTGTGACTATAGTTAAGGAGCTATGATGATATTATACATACATTTACACGTATAAGTAGTTATTTTTCATGTAATATTATTTATTCATTAAGGTTACTAAACATTTGAACATTTGTAAAATATATTTATGTGAACACTTGATCAAATTAACAAATCAATTCAAAGATCTATTGGTATTGACATTACAGATATTAAATTTTGATAATGTTATCACGAATTATTTATTCAGATTATTTTACATGAAATATTCGATAATAAGATGATACGTCATTTTTATAATACGTACGTATATATTTTTTGTAAAATTTCCAATTTAAAAAAGCCAGGCAGATTCTAATTGTTTTAGTTCTTCGTTTACCCAATTGGTTTTCAAAATCTAACCTAATTATAATTACAACCTGTTAATTATATAGTCGTAAACTAGAAATTATTTTTTATAGGTGTTAAAAGTATAAAATAGTTTAATTTTTATTTTATAGAAATAGAATATACCTTAAAACATAACCTAACCCATACTG
Source organism: Eriosoma lanigerum (assembly GCA_013282895.1). Taxonomy (NCBI): domain Eukaryota; kingdom Metazoa; phylum Arthropoda; class Insecta; order Hemiptera; family Aphididae; genus Eriosoma; species Eriosoma lanigerum. Next base: position 21,224,104 of record CM023359.1, read on the forward strand.
AACTAATTTAAAAATTTGATATTTCAGACATTTCTCAGGTTAATAAAAGACATCACGAAAATAATTACCTCTAATAGTTAAGATAAAAAATATTTTCAGAATCTTATTTTATGTCTTACTGTTTATTACTAAAATAAATGGGGAATTTTGATTACGGACGTTCCTCCTTAGTCCCTTCGATCTTCGAATAAATTAGTGGTATAATAAAATAATAAAATAATTAATAATTAATATTTGAATGCAATGATATTGGATTCTAAAATACGATATAATAGAATATATAATACTGATAATTCGTTACAAAATTTTACCACGTATGTAAGCTTTTATGAGAATACTCAAAACAATTTACAAGTCCCTTATTTTAAAAGATTTTAAATCAAATTCACAGCAACCACAATTTCATTGGTTATCCGTCATTTTTAGGTAGTCTTTCTTCTTCATATCAAAAAAAACTTTAGAGAAATTAAGAAAATAATATAAATAAAGTACTAAGTTTAAGTTCAATCTTAAGATTTGAAAACCTGTAAAAAATTGTGTACATTTCAATTTTCAAAATTCTAATTTTATATACTTAACTTGTAATAATCGCAACATTCGTGTCCAATAAAGAATCTCCATAAAAGTAATATAGGTAATTGGCTCATTGCCTAAATAATAATTTTTAAAAATCACATTTAAAAATTTTAAATATTAGAGAACATATTGAAATAAGTAAAAAGATGCGGAACACTCAGTTCTTTGCATATGGTTGAACAATTTACACTTAATCGCATAAAAATACTAGTTTATTTTATTGCATATAATTTATTTTGGATATAAAATAACAAAATTTAAGGATCAAACTAAAACTGATATTAAAATAAAACTAAATGCTAGAGAAATACAAAAAAGTATAAAGACATTATACCTAGTGAAATAAGTTCTGTTTTTCCAATGTGTCCTACCATGAAAAAATTGTTTGCCATGCCACACATAGTAAGTAGTGCAACACTACACCCTCGTTCACTAAGGTTCTACGGTGTTCGTTAATGTGATATATCAAATCCTATCCAGTTAAAGAGCAGCCGGTTTCTTACTTTATTTCTTACTACACTAACCGGTCTTTTGAACCGGGTCGTTAGACCCATATAAAACAAAAGTTTCTTATTTTTATTTAACAGGTCCTAGAAACTTATGACTTGTTTTCACAGACACAAACAACAATTTTGGCAACGAAAACAAAACCAATATATTAAATAATATTATCAATAAACAAATACACTATCACCTGAGTAACCCTGTTCTTGGAGGGTAGTTTATTATAGTCCACAGGTGAAGGGGAGTACGAGACGAGCTTGACGTCACTGATAATTTAATTCAAATGAAATACAAAAATACGTATAACTATAACGACCGCTTGTTAAGATTGTTAAAACTAGACTCATTGTGTGTCATTGTGTGTCTCTGTTCACCCATGTCTAGCCTATATTTTGTAAATTGATGAGGAGACGTAAAATGACGCGCGGGTATAATATTGTTATCGTTACAGTAGGTACCTTAAATTTATTCTAGTATGGTTTGCCACTAATTTGTTACATTTGGCAATACCATAACATCAGTTCTGTACTTCTGCAAAAGCTTTAAATTGAAGTACATAAATAACCTCATTGACGGTTTAGGGTGAGTATATGGGTATCTCGTCCCTACCTAAGTTATGAACTAAGAAATAATATTAAAGTAATATTACATACTAAAATATTTTTGAAATTGTAATAGTTATTTAACTGAAATTTAATAACATAAGAAATATTTGACAGTAAGATATAATATTAATAGAAATAAGGGTATATATATATATATAATATATATATATTAATTTGGGTCTCAAATTACAATAAATTAATGAAAACTTTTACTTGGCAGAGTTTTACATTTAATTTAATTTTAATATTTTAGAGAAAATTATTGAATGTTTAAAAATAAATTGTTATCTATATTATTATCAAATTGTATTGCATATTTGTTAGGTATCTTTGGCTTTATGAAATATGAGGCTCAATATCTTTTGGAAGGGTTTTGACTTATGACTTTTTGTATGTAGTTTTTAAATTAAAAAATTGTTGCATTAAAAAAAAAAGTATATTAAAATGTTTAAATTAGTGGAATTTGATAATAATACATTTCGATCTAAATTTCTAATATGTTTTCTGAACAAGATAATTATGTGTAAATGGAAAAGTATTCATAGTAAACATACCAATACAAGCTGGTGTGTGAACAATAAATTGTCAAACAGTGAAAGTTCTAGATATGTTTGTAAGTAAGAATTCAATACACATATGTATACTTCATACATACTTCATATAACCATAGATACCTAATAAATATTGTATATTTTTATAATTTTTTCTCATTGTTCGAATTTTTCAAAAGTTTTTTCTTGGACAAGGACCAGTTTTACCAATATTTCTTATGTTATTAAATTTCAGTTAAATAACTATTACAATTTAAAAAATATTTAAGTATGTAATATTATTTTATTATTATTTCTTAGTTTATAACTTAGGTAGGGACGAGATACCCACATACTCACTCTAAACTGTCAATGAGGTTATTTATGTACTTCAATCTAAAGCTTTTGCAGAAGTACAAAACTGATGTTATGGTATTGCCAAATGTAACAAATTAGTGGCAAACCATCCTAGATTAAATTTAAGGTACCTACTCACTATGTGAAGTATGGCAAACAATTTTTTTATGGTAGGGCACATTGGAAAAACAGAATTTATTTCACTGGGTATAATGTCTTTATACTTATTTTGTATGTCTCTAGCATTTAGTTTTATTTTAATATCAGTTAATCTTTATTGAGACACTATGCTAGATATATTAACATATTTTCTAATATAGGTATATACTATCAAACAAGACTAGAACTTAGAACAATCATGAATTATATTTTTAATTATTTTCATATAAATAATATTAGATATGAGATTAGATATATATGATAAGAAAATAAGAAAATAATTTTTAAAAAACGTGGCAAAACCAAACGACCAATTAGGAGGCTAAAATGATAACTGGTGCCAAGACCGATTCGCTACCGAAAGCATATTTTACTTGTGGTAATCGGACATTTATTTCTACCCAAAAAATGTTTCCATACATAAAGAAAAAAAAAATCCTTGTAGAAACAATACATCTCTCGCTCCGCTCAGAATCTAATCCTTACCTTAAGGAATAGATTTAGCTCGAAAATAAAAATCATATTACTCATTTAAAATCCAAAGAAATAAGAATAAAAGGTATTAAATATATAAATAAAATAATTTAATTAATTATATACAGGTTTATTGTTTTATTATATTTTATTTATTTATATTTTCATTAAAAACATTAACATTCTAACTTTGCCTGGATTTAGCATGTTCCTTTTACCATTAGTGTGTACTCAAAAAAAAAAAAAATATATAATAATAAGAACCGTTACCAATATATAACTATAGTTTAAAATAGAATTGATAATTATCGAAGAACTGATGGAACCGAAGAACCGAGAACGGAACCGGCCCTTCCCTACATTTTACCCTTTCTGCATCCAAAAATAAGACATTACATAGAATTGGACTAGATGCTTAGTTCCAAAAGAACGGTTTAACATAATAGTATAATATATACTTAACGGCATAAAAAAATGTATATATTATTTTATTCTACATAATTTAGTTTGGATATCAAAACTTTTTACCAAGAAAAATCTAGCAAATTTTTTGCAAAATATTAGTGAAGGTTTGAAGTCTATAGCATAAACCTAATATACCACCTTTATGTAAGTTTTGTTCATGCCGTAAATTATAATTTGTATTTGTATACAATTAAAAAATATATGAAGAAATTAAACTAATTACTGTGTGTAATGGAAAATGTAACTTTTGCACAATGTTAATATTGGCGTGTATTATTTTATTTACCAAGATAATTGTTTTTTTATAAATTAGAATGCGTTGCAAATTTTTCATAATTTACCCAATTATAATTTGCCACATAGGTATTGAAATCAGATGTATTTCGCATTATAAACTTGAACAAACAATGAATTTGCAGATATCAACAGGTTGTGGTTTTTAACAAAGACAATATTGTACTTTTAGGCTTCTTTATACATTTTTTAATTAAAAGCGGTAAATACAATGCAAAATAATTGTCGCAAAATGTTTTTCGTGTCTTTATGTGTACTAATGTAATGACGCACACAATTTTTAACATATGGAAAAAAAAACCTTTTAAGAAATTCGAAAAATGAGCTCAATCTTTATTTTAAGTTGGTACTTTTACCAACTAGGCGCAATTCGCTAGCGAAAGCATATTTTACTTGTGATAATTGGACAATTATTTCCATCCAAAAAATGTTTTCATACATAAAGAAAAAAAATCCTTGTAGAAACAATACATCCCTCGCCCCATTTAGAATCTAATCCTTACCTTATGGAATAGATTTAGTTTAAAAACAAAAATCATATTACTCATTTAAAATCCAAAGAAATAAGAATAAAAGGTACTAAATATATAAACAATATAATAAAAATAATTATATACTGGTTATTATTTTATTAATTTTTTTTATATATTTTATTTATTTATATTCTCATTAAAAACACTAACATTCTAACTTTGCCTGGATTTAGTATGATCCTTTTACCATCAGTGTGTAATTATAAAAAAAATAAAAATAATAATAATAATAAGAACCGTTACCAATATATAATTATAGTCTATAATAGAATTAATAATTATCGAAGAACTGATGGAATCGAAGAACTGATAACCGGAACCGGCCCATCATTACTTTTTACCTTTTCTGCTCCAGTTTGCATTTTTATTATTATATTATATTAGTATAATGCAAAATATCGCTGTTTCCAGTCTGTCGAGTTTTTTTACAAATTTAATGTTCGCATTTTTTAATCGTTTAAGTTTATCTACTTTAATAACTACGTGTTTATTTTAGAACAATATGCAACACCAATAAATAGGTAGGTACGCAAGTATGAAATATCAAAAGTCGGTCTGAACACGACAATAGATAATTTTTCACACGATAGACTTTGGATTATTAATAATAACAAATATAAAGTTTCTGGATGAACGGTTTCGATAATAATAATAAAAAGTACCGAATTGAACGTCTACTCGTATTATGAAAAAATATTTATGTTATATGCGAATACAAGTAACCACGTGTCACAGCAATACAACGTACCATATTATTTGAAATACGATTTAATATTATATGTTTTTAAATAATATAATATGATTCACGCGTTCGGACATCGCAATATCATCCGTTTATACTTTACTGTACCCGACACGATTTAGGAAATCCGACTACTCTATTATATTTTAAAACACAATTTATCACACAATAAACTATTAAAAAACAATCATTTTCCTATAATAACACTGTTGTTAATGTGTATACCACATTTTAACGATGCGTTATTAATTAAAAAAAAATTAAAATTGTTGAAGCTTTGTATAGAGTTTAGTTGTGTTTTTTTTTTCAAAAGAAATCATCTATTCTTGTCTCATTTTTGTATCTATTTTATTAACTTATAAAGTAAAACGTTTCAACTCTCAATGTCTGATAAATTGTTTCACTCGTCGTATCAAATTGTATAATAATTGCATATAAATATTAAACATACACACTGCACGCTGAAAAACATTATAATATAATATGCTAGTGACGTAAATGCGATATATAATTTGCGTTGCACATCGGAAAAACAGACTACGGATAATATTCAAAAGACGAATATACAATTTACACAATGTTTACACAAGAATATCGCCCTTTATAAAGGACGTATCTCAAGTTCATTACTAATAAGAGATTATCCGACGTAGGTACGTTATTATTATACACATGCAAGTAAGACTTTGAGACGCGTGTGATGCGTGTGCAGTTAATTAATGTACCGTGCAAGTTTTCTCATTTGTACACGTTTAATCTCTATATTATCCTTTCCAAAAGCAAATATAACTGCCGCAGCGGTAGAAGTAAAATCACGATTTCCTATGCTCTTTTTTGCTTCTATATACAATTAAAAGATGTCTTATTTATTACATGTTTCAACTTATGAATGTACTTAAACTTGAAATTTATATGAAATAATAGCTATTAATATCATGCACGCTTATTATTAAATTCTTTTTTTAATAAATAATAATGGCTAAAACAAAAATAAAAATGTCGAATATACGGCAATGGAATCAATAAATACACGGTCTTCTCGTATAGGTTTTGATAATTAACTGAAAAATTCCCAATAATAATATTAATACAGCAAGAGAAAATATTTTACAATATACCACACAGAATCACAAATTACAATATGTAAAACCGTATAAAAATATTTTAGAATTCATCTGCAGTCGTATTGAAACGAGCATCGGCGCGATTAGGTCCAAAACATGTATAGTCTTCAGACTAATACAAATAATAAGGAATCATATGCTATAAAAAAAAAAATATATAATTATGATAGACTAATATAATATAGAGTAATATGATCACGGTATCTATGAGAAATGTAACAAAAATGACGCACCTTATTTCTCAAATGTTTGCCCTTATGTTGATTTTAAAGCACAATCACGCGAAACTAAAGAGAAGAATATTTTTGAAAGATTGACGTTGCCATTTGTTATTTTATAAAATAACGGCAAAAGCAATTAAAAAAAATCAGGGAAGTCCATTCCGGGCGTTCTTCATTCGTCCCTTCAGCCCTCGTATAGAAATTAGCGGTTTATTATAATTAATAATTGAATACAATGATATTGTGTTCCAAAATATAATTCTCAGTGAAACTCAGTCAGGTAAACAATATATTATACTGATAATCCGTTTAAAAATTTTACCACGTATGTATAATTTTACGTAATCACAGTGAATTTCACAGTCTTTTGTATATTATACATAGATAATCAATATTTCATCATTTTATTTTGGCAATATTGATCACCCTGTATATCTATAAACAAATACGGTCCTTAACACTTAGCATTTTCAAATATTAAACTTTTAGTATGCACATACACACACATATAAAAATATACGTCCATTTTTTTCATAAGGACGACTTCATCAGACTGTGTATATCCGTCTATTGCGCGATAACGTAGTATAGTCGACCTGCTGTCATTGTATGTAGTAGGTATATAATAACCTCATCCGCGCGTGGTATTATTGTTTGTCTATACTTAAATAAATATTCGGTGGAAGAGAAATTTAATTTGAAAAAAAAAAAAAAACAAGAATGATGAATAAAAAGTAGTAACGAATCTCAGTATAATTCCGATGCTGCGAAAAGCGTTCCCAGGGGTTTCTTTTCGTTAAAGAAACTTTATTCGCATCTGCCGAGCGCAAACAAAAACCGTTCAAAGGAGAGCCAGGCAAGGGGAAAAAATGAAATCGTATACGTCTATATACGCTATAAATATACGCGCGCGCGCGCGTATATATATTTTATTTTATTTTTAATAAAGGCACAGGAAAAGTTTAAATTAGATATGACGGCGGATTCGACGAGGTCAAGGGACGACGTTATTAATATTATATAGCAAAGTATATAATATAAATATATATATTTATAATAATATAAATATATACGCATAGTATTAATGCAATTTATTATTATTATTATTACCGGCAAAGACCGCGAAGACGAGGGCGAAAAATAACGTTAACACATCAAAGTCGAGAGTAGCTTTTTTTTCGGTCCGTTCGGTCTCAATATTCGTATATTCGTATTCACATCGCTATTTTGGTTTAAGGGCTCTGCACTATGTATACAAACTGTTTCTTTATTTTATTTTTTTACACAGATTTTTTTTTTTTTTTTGTTATATATATATACATAAAAATCGAACAAAAGGGACCGGGCATGGATTTTCACGCTTTTCTAGTCAAAGCGCACACTATTGGGTTCCCGTGATTATTATCTTTTACACTTTTGAAACATTTCTAAAAAAACCCATTTTGTTATAATACCGCTTCGTCGTTATTTATATATCGCGATAAAACGCGACATTATTGTATAAGGTAATACGGACGACACATGTACAAGGTGTATCTCGAGGATTTGATATTTTAGATTCTGATCGAAGCTAGGTATATGATATTGGTTTTACAAAAGCGTTTGTCATTTTTTGGTTTTCTGTAAGCACTTTTTGAAGGCAAGAAATATTGGTTCGATTATCACAAATAAGGTAAGCTTTCACTTGATAATTGCATCTAGTGGTATTTTATTTAGTTCATTTTTAGCATTTTAAATCGGATTTATAAGTGAAATCGAAGTAAATAGATGATGTTTTTTTAAAGATTTGTATATTTTTTATAACATAGGAAAATATTTTGACTTTATAAATACATATGGCTAAAAATTTAATACCTGTATGTGTTTCATTACATAGTCATAATATGCATTTAAATGATTATGAAAATAGTAAGGTAGTATTTTTTTTTTTTTTTTGAATGCCATAAATTTTAAGATTTCACATTGATATTTAATGTTCGTATTTTTTAAAGTTTGAAAGAACTTTTCTTGGGTAATAAATGTTCTCAGATTACCACAAATATGATTTAATTCCAATAGAAAATTGCATCTAGTTGATTCTTTATTTAGGTTATTTTTCGAATTATTACTCATTGTAATTTTGGCATAAAAAACTACAAAAAATTGTTGAAAATCCGCAAAATTCACGGAAAAAGAAATATGGCGAAATCGATTTGAAATATTTTAGGATAATTAAGTTTTTTGTTAAACTTAACTTGATAAATATAATAAGAAAATTTATAAAAAGAAGTCTTATCATTATATTATTGTAAATCTAACTGATTTTTATTTGGACTAGCTTTTTGAATGCATTCAAATTTTAATCATAATTTAACATAATAAAATTCTACCACTCCAACGATCGACGTCTAGAATCAACTTCCCGCTTCTTTTATATTGATATTATATTGCAAATTTTCAAATTCTCTCTATACACACTATGTCCATATCATATTGTAAGATTTTAATTGGTAATATTTTGAATATTATATATTATTATAAATGTATAATTTATAATTCGTTTTACAGCTTTAATATGAAAATAAAAATAATATTATATACAAAATCTATAATGTATAAAATATAAAATAGCATTGGCCACCAACATAATATTGTGGAAATTACCATACGTTTTTATATTAAATAATTAATCATAATTTAGTGTAATTGATTTTAATAATAATAACCTATTTTACATTTTACAACTCACTTGTATAATTTAAATGGATGTTATATATATTTATTATTTGGTATATTTGGTGGTTTTATATAACGCGGTATAATTATTTTAAAATCTCAAGTAATAATAATTAATATAATAATTATTCAAATTTATAATGAAATTATTTATTTATTTTGTTTTTTTAGATTATTTGTATAAAATTAACTACATAATAATAGAATAGTATTGTTATACCAGTATCTACTCGTATTTTATTTTTTTTAATTTGTAATTTAAAAAAATCTCTCTGAACGATGCTGGGTCATATTTAATATAATAGATGGGTACTAATTAATAATTATTATGGAATAGTTATTTTATACAGTTAATATATCTAAATATAGCCTAAATCTATAAATTCATATTTTTTTAATAATAATTGTACCTCTGATAATTTGTTCAGTAATTAGTTTATCACTAACTTTATATAATAAGCTAATAAACACAATTATGTCATATAGGCGTAAACAAAAAATTATGCATTATATATTTATATTAAACATATTATAGATGTTTTATATATCTATAATAGTATAATCTATGATAAATAAAACAATATAGTATAAACCTTATAATTTAGACTATAAACAATCATAAACGATTGAAAATATATAAACATTTTATCGCATATGTGAATATCTAATACAATTTCGTGGTCTTTACAATTATTATTTCTTTAATTATCACAAAATAACGTAAATAATTTTCGTTAAAAATACATTTTTCTGTAATTTTTCAGATGTTTTTCCTTGTTTTTAAGAAAACTACCGAAACCCACTCTACTTTATATTATCAGGCCATTATATCTAAAAGTGTAAAAAAAAAAAACATTGCATGATAATGTATTAACATTCCACACTTCGTTCAGAATTTCAAAATGAATAGGCAACTTATCTTACTCTTGAGTTATTTGTATATACACTAATGAAAAAAAAAATATATATACATATTGTAATTTTTTTTGAATTTATCATTATACCTTTATCGTGCATTAATTTTCTCGTTGATGGAACAAGTAAATTGTTTAATAATTAATGCACTCAGGACTTGCTTGAAACAGAGAGAAAGATCTTAACTATACCGTTTCCTTATTACTACACAATGGAAATATCACAACATTTTTATTCCTCATCAGATAAAAATCACAAGAACATTTTAATTGTTTACAGACGGATGAAAATGAGAACGAATAAGAGATTTTTCGCGATTTTTTATTGACAAAGTGTATTCTCTAAAAATGCAAATATTTTCGTCCCTATCAACGATATTAACACACAGCTAAATGAGATTTCTTTCTAGTATCTTATTTTTTATGTTGCGTTTTTTTTTCTTGATGTTATTCTTATATATTTCTTCATTCGCAGCGAAACTCTCTCGTTTTCCCCTCGCTGTACCGGACATAATACAACACTATATTCCATTAGCATAAGCGCGGATTATCGCCGACCGTTGTACGCGTGGACATTATCACACTCGAGACTCGACGTCTATATACGAGATTACGAGCATACAGGGTGTTGGCGAAGATTTAACATTTTATCATTGACGTATTATAATACTATGTTTAAAAAACTCAAATCTCATGATACATCACCCTGTATGTATAATTCGATTGCGTCGTGCACTGCGCTGCAGTGTCTTACAATAATATAATGCATTACATAATATGGGGCTTAATAGGTGTGCGTCTTGATGATATAAAAAATGTCGATACCTCTCAGAAGCCGGTCTTAGTTATTTCTGTTTGCGCTAAAAAAACTTATGCCGACGGGCAGACGACACGACGGAACATTACGTCTTGCGGGAAGCGGGAAACCTTTTGCCTGCCGTCGACCGTATTTTTTTTTCTTTTCTTAAATTAGATTAAATTTTTTTCAGAAAACAAACCCGGAGAACGGTGCGCGTTTTCAAAGCTAATGAAGTCGGACGCGGTAATGTATAATTGGCGTGGCGCGTGTATAATTCGCGCCCTCCGTCGCCGCGGTCACCCAGCGGAGGTCTCTCCAGAGGGTTAAGCACGACGATACGGTAATACTCTTAATTATAAACGCGAAAACGCGACAACAAGACTTGTCATTGAGACGAAAGTATCGCGTGTATACCTATACTACCGGGGGTAAAAAAAAAACAAAAAAAAAACAAAACAAAACAATAAACAGTAATAATAACTAAATTAAACTAGACGTCATCTCCAGCGGATTACGTTAAAAGAAAAACTATACCCTTTCTTAACCCTTTCGGATCACTTACGGGGTTTTTTTTTTTTACGTTATTTTTTATTCTCGTTGTCCCTCGACGATGACACTATAATAATTCCAGTGTTTTAAGAAGGGACGCGGACGTCTCCGGTTCTCATTTCAGAGAAGAATACAAAAAAAAATAAAAAATAATAATTCCCGTCCGAGGGACCTTTGCGATTTAATTAAGCGAAAAACAGAAAAGTCACACGGCGATATAAATTATAGCCCGCCCGTGATGGGACATCTACGCGCGTTGTATTATAATGATAATGATAATAATAATAATATTAATAATATTATATTAATTCGCGTTTCGTTTCGTCGGGGATAATTTCGTACTTATATATTTTATTAATTATTATTGTTGCAAGTCGCCCGCAGTAAATTACGATTATAATAATTAAGCGTTCTTATTCTTAAACGTAATTCTTCCGGGCACGAGAATATGCGCCGCAGCGAGTTTTTAACGGATGCTCTTTTCTCTTTCCCGTGCGCGCGCGAAGATAATTTTTACGATTTATAGCCGCGCGCATTCTGTAGCAGTTCAAAAACTATATTGAAATATGAGTGTTTTACGCTTGAATAATTTAATAATATATATATATATGTATCATGTTATTCGTGCGATTATTATTCTGAACGCAATTTGGAAACTGCGAAAATATATTTATTTATTTTTTTCTATTCACTGTATGACACTCGTACGATTCCTATTGAATTGTCGTATATTATAAAATGTCCGAATAGTCAAACAAATATAAAACGAAATCGGTGAAATAAAACCGAATATTACCTATGTTATTTTTATAGGTGTATGAATTGTATTACCTTTTATTAATAATTTTATATAAATCAAGCGACAGTTTGAAAACTGGAGATAATTGTAAGGCTAATTTATTAATCGATTATATACTTACTTATGTATTTATATACAGTTTGTGCAATCAAACTCGAAACAGCAGATATTGAGACATATTTTTTTTGTACAATAATGTATACAATATTCGTATGTGCGAACGACGATGAAAAAAAAAATATAAAACCTTCGATGAGAGAGAGAAAAGAAATGATCCAGAGATGACTCTTTTTACCGCGTTTTCAAGTGTAAAAGTTGTTTTTCCAATTTAATGTATAATGACAAATTATAGCGTTAAAATTAGTGTACGGCTAGAAAATCACGATCTGACATTCATGGTTCTATAGTTAGAAACTCGTTTAGAAGGGTTTAGAAGCATTGATAAATTGTAAATGTATTTATTTATTAATTATAATTAATCAATGCCTATAGTTACGGAAAAACAACGTTTTAATATGCTCTATTTACTATGTAACTAATAACTAACTAACCTAACATGAATTTTTTTAGTTTTTTGTCAAAAATATTTATAATAACATATTGGAATTCGTATTAAAATTAATTATAAACGTCATATGATTACGCGGTATACGAGTACGTTAGTAGAGTCTGATGTGTTTTTCTGTTTCTGTTTTTACTCTTTTCCCTAAGTTTGCAACTTAATTGAATCAACAATACGTTTTAATTTGTAGAGTAATTATTTATATTCATTTTTCTATGATATAATTTCTTAATTAATGGATCAACAAAATTCGTGTGTGAAGTTTAAAACAATAAAATGCACATCTCAATCGTGTAAAAATATCTCATACAGTCATACTGCAGAAATTATAAAATCATTGTAGCACGACATTACTTGGTTTAATTTATGATTTACATAAAAAAATTTGTTTAATTATTATACCACAGTGCTTACCAGTTATTTAGATACCGTGGAATTTATATTAATAAAATGATAAGTATAGGAATAACGAATTTTAAATATAAAATTAATTAATTTTAGGAAGTATATTCATGATAAATTATCATTTTTTACGAATATTAACAATATAATATTATAATATTTACAAATATTAATACAATACTTAATATAATATCATACATAACCTGTCGCATACGATAACAATTCAATAATTCTTAACTTATTATTATTATTTATTTAAGACATTGTTCAATTTGCAATATAATTATTATATAGATAATTAATAATAATAAATAATGATATAATTAACTACATAAGTACAAATAGTATGAATAGTATAATCATATAAAAATATTAGAAATATTATATGATGTTTTTGAATATAAAATAAATTACTATTACGATATACGATTTACAAATATTATGATTTTTAACTTTAAAGTGTATTATGTTTAGTAAAAATGAATCATCGAACTCGTTATCGAGTAGATAATTTGAATAAAAATGATTAACAAGTGTATCTATAAATACGAAATGTATAAATATATATGTAGGTACACAATAAAAATCGACGCATTCGCATGTAGCATATTATATACCTTTATATCTATATATACCCACTGGCTACCATAACCATTTACCAGTTAATAATATTATTATAATAGGTATATAATTATAAATGTATAACTGAACAACTGATATTACGTCCATTCTACATCTCGACACGTGCGTCGTGTATATTATGTTGAACATATATATCACATTATTGTGTACGCGTATTATTGCGTGCTTCCGTCGAGTCGTGTTTATATATATTTCGTATCCTCTTTGTTCTGGTCTCGTAGAAAACTTTTCTCTCTTTCTCTCTCTCTCTATTTATTTCACACAGTCTTTAATTAGGTTACCAGAGTTACCACGTCCCTTCATATAATAATTTATCGCCCGTCTAAAATTTCTGTACGATCGCCGTCATCCCTATTTTCATCGTCGATTTATATATGATTCCCGTACGTTCCGTCTGAGAATTCGGGTCCGCGCACGTGGCGCGATGATTTTGGCTCCTCGTTCTTCTCGTTTTTTTTTTCACTTGACGATTTCTGCAACAGTCGTCGGCGCCAAAATTGTCGTAACATAGTGTTTATAATATATATATATATATGTATATATAAACCATACATAGTATGCACTTTCTATGTACGTAAATAATTATGATTTGTAGTTTGCGTTTGAAACAGGCGTAAAAAAAAAATCTGGTTAAAATATGTAAATAATAAGAAATGTACGTTTACGGAGACTTAAAATATATTTTGCGGAAACTTTAATTGTGAAATAATAAAATACAGAAGAATATTTAAAAATAATAAATAGGTACTACAGGGAAAAAATCAACATGTGACGAAAATCCATGTGTTTTTACACGTCCTATACATGGCTATATTCAATAATAATAATAGATCACCTAATGTAATGAGCAACGTAATTTAATTGTGCTGTACAACAATTCGGTGTCGCATTTTTTACAGTTATGTTTTGTACTCGAAATTTAATCTATATGTACTGTTTTTTCGTATCGACTTTTGTTTGTTTTACAAAATAATTATTTGATCGTCGTGTAAATTTTATTGAGAGTAATACGTAGTGCAGTATGGACGTCCAATTAGATATAATATTAAAACTTCGACCATGAGAATAGTAATTATTATAGTAACATTCGTTATAATTACATAACGCATTACGGTCTACGATGTTCTTGTTTTATACTTGTAAATTTTATTACATTCAATACGATGTTTCGACAAACAGAGTGAATTTTTGAAAAACATTTTATTGGTTTGTTGAATAATAACACCTAAATTAATTTTACATAAAACATTTTCGGCTATAACTATGTTAATACATATTTCATTATTTCGATATTATTCAAATTTATATAATTGTAAAAATGAAGAAATGTAATTAAAATGAAATAATGGTCTTGTTTTGGTCAATATAAAAATTATAATTTAATGTAATGTTATATACTACATTGCACTGGATGCGCGATCCATTGGACAAAAGACGTAAAAATTTGAGTTATAATATAATATTTCAAATGGAAAATAATAGAATGTTATTATTATTGTTTACATAATATGTTTTAAATTTGTTAATATAATATTATAAGTACCTAAATACTTGTGTAGGAAAGAAAAATGATAAAAATTTATATAAAACGAAAATATATATATATATATATTTGAATTGAATTATATAGGAATATTATAATTTGTACAAATTAATATATTTAATTTTTTTTTTTAACTTTTTAAATAAGTCAAGTTATTTTATTTTCATATAAGAATTAACTTTTTTAAATTAACTAAAATTAAAAGAAAATTAAAAACAAATTGTTAACCTGCCCATCCTTGCCAACTTAAGGTAAAATAAAGTAATGTACTCGTAATATGTTGTAAAATTTTTCAACGGTTATAAAATTGTTAACCCGTAATATAATAATCATCCATCACATAAATCACAGGTATTTATAGCCCGCGATACTGTAACCCGATTTGATAAATGTGTAGAAAAAAAAAAAATTAAAATTTGTCACACACTTGTTTGTCCACTACAATGTCTAGGTTAACCAGGATGTCATCATATTTAATATTACGTATTTACTGCAAAATATGCAATAAGTCGGGTCAATTAATTCGGCACTTCGTTTTGAAACCCGTTCGGAAATCATTTGACGATCTGTCTATACGGTTTAATGCACAATAACCTTCACCCAGATTCAAAAATAACAGTATTACACTCGATCAGCAGACACCTCTATACCTGTATACCGCGATTGTTATTACTTATTCCTTATATTATTATAATAATAATAATATATATATAAAAATATAGATCACTATTTTATACTGCTGCTGGTGGTGTTCGCGAGATAATTGACATTGTCTTACACTGCAGCGGAATTATAATAATTACACAAAGTGGTTATGCACATTATTTACCGACATTATATATTATTATATATTATGCGCTCTATGCTCCGCGGAAATAATACAATATCTTAACGGTTGGATTATTTTATTTACCCATGGAAATTATTCCATTCCTCGTAAATAATTTACGTGTTGAAATCAAAACGATTTAATAGTATAACCGTCTTATAGTAGTAACACATTATTATGTTAATATATAATACATAAACACACATTAACAACAATTCATATTTCATATTGTCTAAACAGACATAATATTATTCCATAAAAAAAAAAAAATTATTCGACACGTGACCAATACTACTCGTATTATACAGAGTGATTTATTAAACGTGCTCGCCCTTCTTTTTGTCTTTAATCATTTTGGAAATTTTAAATCTAAGTATTGAATAATACGGGTATTAAATAAATTAAAATATCGAAGTAAAAAAATTTCTAAAATATGCATTATTATAGTAAAAAAGGGAATGAGCACGCTTAATAAATCACCCTGTATTACATGTTATTTTGTATATCATATTATAATATCTATGCTTGGTGCACAAATCGTAAAATTTCGACAAAATAAAGGTAATATATAATTACTGTTATAACTCTCCCATTCTATAAATAGTGTGGTTTAGATTTATATGATAAGTATTATCGTTAGATTAAGTACATAAAATCACAATATCGAAGAGATAATTATTATCAACTGGGAACGGATTTGCATATTTTAAGATGATTGAAAAATAGCAGTGTAAACTTAAAATTTGTTTCGGAATACAGATAACCAGATTTTAAAATTTTATATATGTATACTTTTGCATATTTTACTTTTTTTTCAATTTTTGTGATATTTTTATAATTCTATGTGTTTTTTTAAAGACATTTATTTATAATTTATGAATTTATTTTCAAATTATTGTCGCATTATATTAATAATTTTTAAAAAGAATTTTAATCAAATCTAAATAATAGGTAATAAGAATAAAATCATTATTATTATTTTGATAAAAGTGTAAATACTAAAATAGTAAACTAATTACGGAATATCGGGCTATAATTTAAATATAATAAATTGTGTACTTTTAATACTTTGAATCATCTAATATAGAAATAAATGTTTTTTGCATATTTTGTTATTTTTATTGCCCATATTTTACGATTTTTAAGAGAATGTTGTAGCGCATATTTACGTAATTTAAAGTACTATAAAATCTTATCCCTGGTTATCAATATAATATGAGTTGATATAAAAAAAAAATAATACATTATCTTATTGAAAGTATCGTTATTTTTTACCGTTTATCACACACTTATTATTATTTGTGTCATGATAGGTCAAGGCTGAGCAAGTTAACAATTTGTTTAACTCATCGTTAAATTAAGTTGTTCATGTTAAATTAAAAGTTGAAATTTAAATGAAAATAAAATTGACTTAACTTAATTAAAAAGGTAAATTAATATAATAGTTATTAAAAATGAATAATTAATTGTTTCAATTTTTATCATATTTTTAAAGTATTTACTTCGGTATAGATAATATAAATCTATATTATATTATCAAGATTGTAAATGTTATATATTATAAATAATACTGACATACCTACTGTTGTAGTTACAAGTTAAATAAAATATAAAAACATTTTATTTTCTATAATAAAAATATAATATCATTTAACTTCATAAAATAAAAAAATAACCAAAACATAGTATATTTTGAAAAAAATAATAATTTCGTTAAGTTAAAAGTTATACTTATAAATAAATAACTCGTTATATTAAAATTAACTTAATTCTAACTTTTTAACTCGTTAATGTCCAGCATTGCAGGAATAACGAATTTATAGGCATTGCCTTAGCCCTGCAATGATTTATTCAAATCAATCATCGACCCACAAATATTAATCATTTTGTTTAAAAAAATAAATAATTTCATTTTCGATTGTATTTATATTTAGAAATTCCATCATCGCCACGCGCGTTACTTAATGTCTATTGGTTAAAAACACATTGATCTATATATGTAATTACATTTCTGCAGATTTAGTGTTTGGTTATTTTTTCCCCTTTTGAAACATGGCCTGTTTCGGCGTTATAGATGTTTGTTCCCCAAGGAACCATAAAACGTGATCCAACGAGCAATGGAAACCTTCCAAACGAATCAATGATAAATGTGATCCATTTAGAGACATTATTTTCGCATATAATGTCATATTATATAAATTATTACTATTATTTTTTTATTATATTGATAATTTTCTGCCTTTTTTAAATATATTATAATATAACATTTGTCGAGTTTTTGCATTCAACCAAATGTATAATTACGTATATATAACCAGGTTACAGAAATGTATAAACAAATTGTTTGCTTAATTTGGAATACAAATCTGGTAATAATTTTTGGTTTTGAGTAATTGATATACAGGGCTTAAAGTGGG
>CM023359.1:21242868-21341035 GCA_013282895.1 Eriosoma lanigerum
ATTTCATAAAAAATTGACTAATTAATGAAATTAATAGGTACATGTTTTTCTCTATTTTGAGAAATAAGAAAAAATGTCATTAAATGGTCAATTTTTCACGAAATGGATATCGAATTCTCACATCGTATAATTTCTTTCACTAAATAATTGTCCGTTTTGTAGATTACAAAAAAAAAATTCAATTTTTCACTAACTAATGCACATAGACAATATAAGTTATTAAGCTGCACTTGTAAAATGAAGTATTAAGAAATTATATTTTGTTAAACTATAACAAATTATAACAATACTATATCATTAGGTAATAACTGTAATTTATTTATATTTTTTATTATTAATAAAATATGGTTCATTAAATATTTTCTACAATTTGTTTTTATTCATAAATTAGTCAATCATATACTGAAGAAAAATAACATAATACGAAAATTCCATTTCCATTTAATGAAAAATTAATAGTTTAATGAAATTTGTTCTTATTTTACAATATAGAATAAATATTATATTATAATATGCTATTGTTTTATAAAGTGGAGAACTTTTCATTAAATTGATAATTTCACAAATTGACTACGACTACAGCATACACTAGCTGCATAACACTATACATGTTTGCTTCATTTTTGATTTATTTATATACAGAAATCACGTAAATATATCTAAACGAAAGTATAAAACTAAATATTACGAAATTGTATTTTAAACGAAGGAATGCGCTTAGAAATCGTAGAATTAACATAATAAAAAAATATTCACGAAACGCACTTTTACTCATTCTCTAAATCCGCGTGAATTCGGTAAAATATTTCAGATTGTATAATCTCGTTAAAAATAAAATACTTACATTCAAAATACAGTTCGTAATATATAATAATAATGAAACATAATTAATTCTTTAATATTCGTAAAATTAAAATAATACGTATTTTATGGACAAAATTACTGTTTTTACTTCCGCAAAAATAAGCGCACCCGGTTTATCTAAGAGGACAATTTTTATGGATTTTCGTGACACTCCAAAAAAATATATTCAAACAAATTTGGAGATTTTCTCAACGGAAACTGTGAAGAGAAACACCGCATTTCACCACTGCAAATATATACGCGTTATATGGTCTTATACGTAAATAAGTATATATAATGTTATACTTTGTGACTTAGTGTTATAATAATAATAATAATACGAAGGTGACTGTGAAAAGCGCGTTTAAATCGTATCGCGTTACATGACGACGTCCTTTCAACCTGCCATGAAAATCTTTTCGCACCCTTTCATGTAGTCTTTGGTATAGATATCTTTTATCCGAATTTCCAACGCCTGTATATTATTATTTTAAGGAGCTTTCTCATTGTGTATACTGCGGTATACGATACTATACCTAAGTATGTATATAAATATTTATATGAATATGAAACATTTCCTCGCGATCAATGTATATATATTTCTCTGTATAATATAACGCTTATATACAGAGTGATCGCCGATCGGAATAATCATGTTACACAAAATAATTAAGTTTTCATGGTATATGTTTTCAATATTATTAGTGTTATTTATTATACTTAAAATGTATTCCTTAAAAAAATGGTCGTTTATTATCCGATACAAATTTATGGTAATTACCTCGTCAATATAAAATATGCAATAATTATTCGTGTTGAAATTATAAATAGCGTTATTGACAGATATGCGTTAAGTGTGCAACGAGACTTTGGTCCCTTTCTATTATAATATTATAATAATATTACCATAATATTCGAATAATATTGATTCTTATATATAATACATTACCTATATCTGTATCCAAAAAACTCACCTATGCCAATTTTTCAAACTATTCAGAAAAAATAAGAAATAATAGATATTCATATACATATATAATATTATAATAGTATAGTAACTGCCGTTGTTGACCCAATAAAATGTTACCCATAAATGAACTTAACTAATTTAAATATACGTTACATTGAATTTTGAATAGTTCAATCATATCTGCAATTTAAAGTTAATATTTTGTGCGAATCAATATAATAATCCTGCTATTTACGTAAAATTATTATTAATTATTTATAGTGAAATTTAATTTATTACTACATATCTTTATATCTATAGAATTTTATGTACCTACCTATATAAATCCCGTGATAAAAATGAAAATCGTATTTTTAACGAAATAAAAAAGTACCTACCAAAAACATAACCTAACCTGTAGTAGTGTCACTGAGCTTTAACTCCGATACATTGATGAATAATTTTAGAATAAGTAGGTGAAAAATAAATTTAAATATCCAATAATTAATAAAATACTATATAATACAAATTAATACAAATAAAATAATAATTAAAAACAATGCAAAATATCAATTTTTGAAAATAAAATTTTAAAACCTTTTGAAATAGATGGGTGGGTGGGTATTTTTATTGTTTATCCCTGTGGCTTAAATATTTGTGGCTGTGTGTGGTAGCTACTTCTCTGACATTTTTTTTGCCAAATTAAAAATCAACATATTTTCTATCATTTTTAACCTCATATATGAAAATTTATGACGAGTGAAGTAATTGTTTAACAACTATTTAAAGTGTAATTTTTCTCCGTGTTTGGTTGACTTTAGATTCGACCAGGCACGTAGCCAGGATTTTACTTAGGGGGAGTACAAGTAATAGTTAAAACTTAAAAACTATTTCGATTAATATCAATATTTCACTTATTTATTTATTATTAATTATTTAATTACTAATTCAATTTTTAACATAATATTATATTATTGAGTAAAATTAAAATTATATTATTAAATGTTGATAATTTATTCAATAAACTTATGTATACATACAAAAATTGTAATTATTATAAAGTATATTATTATAATAAAATTATTATAAAATTTCCTGACCCCATAAACCTCCCCTCCGCCTCAGAATATGTCACTGGACTCAGCTGTCATCATTAACTTAACTTACTCGTTTTATGTGTTTTAATTGCGATCGTCTTTGAATACGTTTTCAAATTTATATGTTTATCTTTATAACGTTTCACGAATATCTGCCGTCGTGTACTACATAACATAATGTGCATTAAACATATTCGTGCAATGACTGCATTCGTACAGTAGATACCTACGGAAAGATTTACGATGTGATACGATTACTTATGCGGTAATAATTTATCGTGTACACCATAATAATAATAATAAGTTTACAATATTTACAAACAGATACAATAAATATAATACAACACTAAGGTAATATGGGTATTAGCAATAATATCCAAAATATAATATAAATATAATAAATCATGCACTCATTGTATGTTTTAATTGCATAATTGCATTGTATAATTAAAACAGAGTGACTATGTTTAGGAAATAAAAACAGGACTCTCTCTCACTCGTTTTTTACTGCTTTAAGCCTTTAACACGACAATAAATACTTCTTGAAATTTGATTTTTATCGATATAATTTTACACAGAATCCTATACAGAAATCCTCTCTTAATAAATCAAAAACAAAATTTTATTTTTGTTTAATTGATATAAAAATACAATTTACTCAGAAATAATAATAAAATAATAATTGTTTTCATCGTTTGTATATGAAAATGTAATAATTGTAACCTACTTGCAAAACAGGACTGAAAATTGCGATATGTATGATGTACGTTGGGAGCAGTGGCGTGCCAAAGAGAGATTTTTTGAGGCAATTACCTCAGGGTAATTTTTAGATGGGTGGGTGGATTCAGTGATCTAATACAATTATAGAATTATTTTTTTGAAAAAAAATTTAACAATATTAAATTAATATAGGTATTAAACAATTCACGGAAATAATAATATTGGAACGATTAGTGAATCGAACATAATTAACAAACTAATAATTAATATAAAAAATGATTAATAATATTAATATTATAATTTATGACTATAGTAACAGTTTTTAATAATTTTATTAATAATATATAATATAATATGTAATATTATATCGAATTTTAAATATTTTAAGGATATAAGGGTTAGGTATTATATAATATTTTTGTATTTAAAGTAGATATTAAACATTTTCATCTAAATAAAAGGTGTGTGGGTAGTCAAATTATGTTGTTTGACTCAGATCTGAAAAATGTTCTACACGCCACTGGTTAGGAGAACAGAATATAAAACGTTTAAATATACCTACCTCATCTTGTATAAAAGTAAGGTCACTTTCTTCACATATTTTCGAGCAATCATAATTCAAACTGCGTTCTGTTCAGAATTATTGGTAAAATATATATCAGTAATATGATGCTGAAAATGCGTATTTGCCCTTTACACATTTTGAATTTTGTCCAAGAAGAAACTATTTTTGACTTTTTATATATACGTATCTCGTATTCTCGTTCGAAGTCTAAGTCAATAATAAAATGTCATTAACTATATTATAAAATAAAAATAGTAAATCAATGTTATCACGATAAATATATTGTACTGTTTACATAATTCGGTAAATATACCAAGTTATATTATATTATATAAACGGAAAATACCAATATCAATATAATATAGATCACAAATTCTAATCAACGATAACTTACCTGTGCTACGCGTGTATAATAATTAAAGTTACCAGCCACCATTTTAATATAAGAGGCCTAGGAATCTTATTTACTAATAAATTTGTAAAATAATAAGAAAAATAAAATAATATTTTAATTTGAATGAGCTGTGGTATGGCACAGAGCCACAGACACACAGAAATACAAAATAAAATAATGAGATAAGACACATAAGCCTCAAATATTTATGAAATAGATATATAATAACAATACTGCAACGAATAAGGTAGATATATTGAATTGAAATCTAATTTTTTTTTTTTTTTTTTGAGCTTTTGTTATACCTAATAATTATTTACGAAATTCATGTATTATCGTTGAAACGCATTGAATAGATGAAGTAATGACGAAGTCAGGTCAGCTACAGGTTAGGTTAGGTTAGGTTTGGCGAACTGTTATACGTTTGTGCGGTTACTATAGTATATTTTATTCGATCATAATATATTATTTACGCGTAAATAATGAGTATAATAACGATTTGTATTTTTCTATACAGGTTTCTGTTTTTTATGTCAAAACTGAATTCGATTATACCATCGGTTCATGTAATCGCTCAGTGGCACACTGGTACAAATAAATATTGAATTATTTATAAAAAAAAAAACCGTGAATGGCATGTTGATAATTATTATATAATTAAAACTAGAATATAAATTGCAGATTCGAACGTAATTATAAAGCATAA
Source organism: Eriosoma lanigerum (assembly GCA_013282895.1). Taxonomy (NCBI): domain Eukaryota; kingdom Metazoa; phylum Arthropoda; class Insecta; order Hemiptera; family Aphididae; genus Eriosoma; species Eriosoma lanigerum. Next base: position 21,248,143 of record CM023359.1, read on the forward strand.
TAATATTATAATATAATTATATATATATATATTAAATTAATAAAATGTCGAGACCTTTCCTGCAGTTATTTGTCAAACACGATCGCAATGACTGCGTAATATACATTGTGATCGGGATATTGTGAATTTATTAAGAAAAAGACGGAAACGGAAAATATATCAAAAATATATTTAATTACAAATTTCTTTTCTGGTACACTCCGCGAATACCGTGATGCAGAAAGATTAGAAATAGTATATTTTATCGTATAGCGTTGTAAATTTTAATTGTAATATAATATATAATTTTTGGTTACTAGTTATGACCATTTAGATATATAAACGCAATTGGACAGCGATACAATGTTCCAGTTATTATTAAAAGGGCCATAATAACATTGAATGGAAGGCGAAATATAATTTAAAATCAAAATTCGATGAAAACAAATAGCAATTGATAATTTTCTCCCGTTATAATATGTAACACTTATGTTTTTTTAATATTTTACTATTAAAATTAACTAATATTTAATAGGTATATTTTAATATCTATTTAAGTAAGAGGAGGATTGGGAGACTAAAGGGAATGTAAAGAAATAGGAAAGAGAGTGATAATAATATGAAGATAGCTATGAATTGTCGAGAGGTAGACGAACAAGATTTATGGAAGACTAGGGTGGCGAAACCTATCTAGTTGGGAGTGTAAGGCAAGACGAAGAAGAAGATTTATATATTGTTATTAATTTGTAATATCATAAGTTTATTATTCATGGAATAAATTAAGTATATACACTTGCAGTTATTTAGCCTTTTTCGTAAATTTACCGAATATTTTATTTATAGGTGGTAAACGCGGGTCTGTTTATATACCTATAGTTTAGAAAACCAATTTATCGGAGAATCATTTTAAATAAAATTCCACCCACTACATCAACGTGAAAAACGTCTTTCGATTTTAATTTAAATAAAAAATAAGTGAGTACCTACCTATAATACGATATATTAATTTGAATATCTGATATCAAAAAAATAAATACATTTTACCCGTAACCAAATTTTAACGAGAGTTAATAAAATTTTGTACACGTCTAAAAGTATAATAGTTAACTTTTATTATTATAGAATATAATTTTACATTGTTTTACAATTTTATTTTTTATTATTTCATTATATTTACACATAAAAATAAAACTAGTCTAATCAGATACGCGTTAAAAACGGTATCTAGTACGACGAGTATACAATAGGTACATACGTATTATATTTTAAAATTACCTAATACACATATCTAAATAATTATTGGTAACTAACCTAAAACGGTTATTATAAGTGAACGGTATAAAATAAATTATTAGACATAATGGTAAAATACCATAGTCGAAAAAATTGTGTTTAAAAATCTAATATTATACAATGCGTAATAAAATAAATTAAATTAAAAAAAAAAAAAAATAGAAGTTGTACACATTTTGTTGATAGTTACAACGTGCATGAAACCGTACGCGCGAAACTATATATAATAATAATAATAATAAACATACTAAAATATTATAATACGAATTGCCAATGATGTATTTGAAACGTAGTCGCGATTTAAAACGATAAATATAGGTAGTTATTTATACCATCGTGTTCCGTATAGAGATTTATATTTACAAGTACATATCTGCTATCCGTGTATATTGCTGACAAAACGCGTAGGAAATTCAAGTGACTCGTATTTATTTTCTTTCGGATCTCGTTTACCAGAAACTGAAAAAGTTTTGTGCGTGTGGTCCTGCAAAAAAAAAAAAAAAACTTGTAATCCATTAATTTCGGTATAATTTATGTATTTATAGTTTTATTCGATGAAATGCTATAAGTATATTAATTATATAGTAAAATATATCCTCAAATTAATTTTAAGAAAAATTTATAAAATCAATGTTTCGTTGAATAAATTGATATGTAAAAAAATATACAAGAACAAATGTCTTGTAAACATATTAGTTTTAAAATTCGGAATTATTTGACTTTATTCACACTACTTTAACCGTATGTAAATATTGACATTAGCTAATACAAACACATTTTGGATAATGTGATTATAGCTTCATGGTATAGTAATAATATTAACCAACAATATCAGTATTACTGTATTAGAAACGTTTGTTGCAGCAATTATGATGATGGATAATATAAACAGGGTGACGAGTATAATATAATATGGTAAACATGGTTAGGTCACTTTTCTCTCTGAGATTCATACTTGCTTGTTGATCAACTGGTCGTATAATGATATTTTTCGGTGACATACTATACACCTCACACAATTAATAATTTATGATGTTACTAGTCACTAGCATGACATTTCGTTCACCCCGATATAATTTATCGGGCCAGATCCACTGCCACGATGTTACCGCATTTATACTTTATTGAGTATTCAGTATAGGCTGTATATATTGGTTATACCAGGTGTAATGTGCAGTAGAGCGAAAAATCGTTATTATTATTATTATTATCATCATCATTCCACCGCAGAAATTGACGAACTCCGCCGTCGTATCGTTTGGCCAATATATATATATATATATATAACATTATAATATTTGTCTTTGAAGTGTCCTTCGTATATATTATAGAGAATATTTTGTAACCCAAACGTTAATATCCGGCTGGAGGTAATACTATCATATCTATACGTTTACGACCGCGAACGAACGAGAAGCTTATATTATACACACATATATATATATATATATATTATAACGTCTTCACTCGTCGTCTTCATTAGCGACGTCTTGCAGCGGTAGCGCACCCCGTCCGAAATTGTTCCTTATATTCAATAACATCCGCAAAAGACTTATTATATTATATCGGCAGCATTTCCTGCGGTCGGACGTATATTATTGCTCGACGTCCCTTTGAATGAGTGAGAGAGAGACAGTGTTCTGCGGGGTCTTTAAATTAACCTCTGACGACCCTTCCGGCATCGCCGACCTCCCCCCAACCCGAAATCCATCAGAAACCGTCTCCGCTGGTCCCTGAACGCCGAAAATTCAAAAGGGCTATCCTGCATTTGTATATATACAGTATACACGTATAGCAATATATACATTCCTGCACCGCGTCGTAATTACACCGACGGGCTAATATAGTCAAAACTATCTTCGAACAATTCGCGCGTCCGAATATATATCTCAACCGGGTATATATAATATAATATTATACGATCATAATATTATACAGAGTGTTCGCAATATATCGCATTACGAACATAACGAGAATATGTTATCACTGCGAAATCATCATGTATGTAGTACTATATGTACATACCATATAACAAATGGTGTATTGGACGTAGTACGCGATATACCCATAACCACAATATCGAATTTTTAGAGTAAAACTAGAATACAAGTATATTATATGGGTATATGTTTGGAAATATTTTTCGAAATCTAAATACTTACCTCTTTTATATTTGTAAAAATGATAAATATATTGAAATCCTATTATAGTACATTTCCGCAGATTTTATTACAATAGAACGATATTTTTGAGTTATTGTAACTCTAAGTAATGAAATAACAATTCCTAAGGATTTGCATTTCTTTTCAACGTCAGAAAAAATTGTTTTATATCTCTCCTCCGCTTCTGTTCGTAATTGTACTATTGCACTTAAAACTTCATCAGAAATTTGCATTGAAAGTGTTAAGTCCATATCTTATTTTTGCAATTGACGACATAATGGTAGACTTATTGAGAATATTTTCGCAAGTACAAGAGCACAAATTAAAAAGTCTCCTTGTTTTAATGAGCAAAGTATATAAATAAAGTAGACTTTTGTATTTAGATTATTAAAGTTTTACTGTTTTACAGCATAGAAAAATATTAAAAAATGCTGTACTGGTAGTTATTGTAGTTATAGTTACTAAACACAGTCCAATACTGTTCAGCGATCTTTGACAGCTATTGTTATACGAATACAATTCGCCTGATTATTCAGAGAATGCATTTCAATATTGTTGTCCCGACGGACAATTTGCGGTTTTCTCATGGGACTTCGCTGGACACAAGCAACAGCAACAGCCAGAATAATATACAGAATATCATCTGTTCTGTAGAGTTTCTGCAGACATATTATTTATATATAGTATCCGCACGACGCGGGCAAAATTAATTGCATTTTCGGGTTTCGCGACAATATACCAATACAAGACCGAAAGTGGATATTATTTAAGACCGTTCAAAAAGGACTTGTAAGTATATGACACCATATTACCCGCGTCAAAGTCGACCGTCCGGATTCTGTGAAGCCTTCCGAATTCTGCAGAAACACGCAAATCCGAAATGTCAAAAATATAATACAATTAAACATTTAATATGCATAATATACAATAATTTACATAATATTACATTATTATTATTATTTTGCGTATAATATTCAAAAGATATTTGTTTTTATTAAAAAAAAAACACATATCATTTCATAATAGTGATAAAAACTTATTTAAAGATAATCACCTCAATAATTTTTGTTTGAAAATTCTCATTGTACAACTAATTCAAAGCAAAATATTTACAAATCAGTCGTTTCTTTGACGTTTGATCTCGAATAACACATAGCCTTTGAAGCGTACGTGATATCGACGACTACTTTTAACATATTATTTATAACAACGTTATAAAGATGCATGCTAAAATTTAGCTTAAAATTAATTTTTCTGAGCTGAAATCCTAATTTTACTGGGCTAATGGAATATTACACGTTTAAAATAATAAAATCCTAAAAATGTTATTTCGTGACGTGTTCGTAATAATGATGGACGACATTCATAATTCATATTATAATGTTCTTGGTAACGACTCGCATTGTGTGGTATTATGGTTTGTATATAACAATGTTAAAATGTTGTTTAATACCTACTAACACATCATATTGTGTTGTTATATACAGGGTGATGTTATAGACAATGTATGTGACAAAAACGAGAGAAACTAAGACAAATATTAAACACAAAATAGTATTACCTAAGTATAATCTAAAATTATTACGGTAATAAAGGTATTTTATTATTATTAAAAATACATTAAAAATATTTAAGTCAAATGGAGAACATAATTTTTATTTTTTTATTTTGTTGTGTCATTAAATTCTAATCACTCTGTATATACCACCTTACAAACTAGTAAATTCTAAAACCGTGCATTCAAATAAACCGATCCATTAAATTCCGATTATCGACGAAAACAATTTAGTGACTAGGTTGAAACGGGAAACATGAACATGTTGACGGACAATAAATAATAATTATTATAATTTGCGAACGTTACTAATGACGTAACCGCCAAATTATTATAAATACCACCCACGTAAAAAGAACGTCAAGAAATATAAAACAACATTATTTGAATTTTTAAATTTTTAAATTAATAAAAATCAATAAAATTGATAATTAGTTTGTCATATGATTATACTTAAAAAGAAAAAAAATTAATTTTTTCATATAAGAGCATATTTTAAAGTTTATTAACTATATCTTGATATAATAAATCTATTATAACATAATATATAATTATAGCATATCTCTTTTATTTTTAAGTGAATATGAGTAGAACATTTTTAGATTTTTTGTACATATTACTATATTAGCATCGTATTTCATCTTTTTTAACCTAAAAATCTCAGGATCCCTAGTTATTAATAATATTTATTATACTTACGTCTGTTGCCACCGGGCGGTACGAATCCGAAGCCGGATGCTCCCACTACTACGCCACTGGTTTCAGAGCCGGGTTGCGTGGCCGGGAACAAAACTGGTCCTGTTTTCGCGCCGACAAAAAATATTATTAATATGTAAAATCTAATAAAAAGTGTTTTCGGGAGCGTTTTATTCACAGTTTTACTTACCACGATCTTGTCTAGGATCTCGAGCGACTGGACCTTGAGAGTTGGCGAGAAATTCGCTGAAATCGAATTGAGCAGAAGCGATCATCAGGTGGCCAAGAACGACACACAAGATAACCAATACCTATGACCCAAAAACAAAAACAAACATTATTATTATTATTAATATTGTACTCTCATTAGACAGACCTAAAGGCTAACTTTACCCGGGCCCAATAACGGACTTGCAAATTCGAACAAATAAAGGGGAATGGTTTGGTCCCGATTTCAAAGTTCTTTGGACAACTTGGGTGAGTGAAGTTGGCGCGTAAAGTTGACCTACCTTTCAAATTTTAATTTATTTGTCGAGAATAATAGGTACGTCGTATGTCTTGTAAATCATTAGTAAAATATTGTCGGTGTGTTAACTTCACGTACTAAATTTTAAACATGTTTTTATTTAATATTTAATTATTTATTTTGTTATCATTATCCGTTAAGATTCTCACGGTACATGTATCGTAGCAATCATTATTATAGATACGCGTCTTATCGGACCGGAATGCGCATTTCACTATTTCGGGACAATTTGTACAACTACTGTAACTACGCTGGAGCCGAGAGACTCATATTTCTGTACCTGTATAAAATATAGTCTACTATAGCAGTCAACAAGCGTGAAATTAATTTCATATGAAATTGACCAAAACGTGTTTTCGTCCAAATACCTGCGCGTACCTACAATTTGGTCTGCGTGGTTCTCCTTATCGCAGTAAAAAAAATTAATATACTAACGATGTTTAAAAACATTTTTGAAAAACATATTATAACAACGACATCGGCGCGTGATAAGCGAACGTATTATTTCAATGTGACGGGAAAAGATTTCGAGTTGATATAATAATAAATAAACATTAACGGTGTTAATGGGTTAGGTTAAAAGCTGTATCACTTTAGCTCTATGAAATATGGGGGCACCTTATTTTTCGTGTTTCCTATTAGCCTTTTTAAGAATTATTCGAGTTTTACATAAAGTATAATACAAAAATGTTATATTGATATATTCATCTATATTAATCTTCAAAATGTTGGTCGCTCTGAAATTTGAATAAGTTTTTGCCTATTCTGTACCATTAAGTATATGGTAATGATTTATCTCGCATATTTTGAACGATTTTTGTTATCATTATTACGTTTTATTTAAAAGTGAAAAACTTTTGTTACATTACATTGGTCATTTATTATGTACTCGTCCGATGTAATAATAAGGTACTATTTTAGACGCCGCATAATTATACGAAAATTGTCGTTATTTTTCTTCTAGAAATAATTAAAAATGCACATAATATGCATATTATAATGTATCGTTGACTGTGCATTTTATTGTAAATGCATTTGTACATAATATTATACAACTCAATCGTGTGCAAGTGGAGCGCGTAGGCATTTACGGGCGCGCATATACCTCGTATGAGTTGTGCAAAAACCGACGGAATCCGACATAAATACGATAGTATAGGTAACGATATTTTTTTGCCGCGTACATTTTCCTTTTCCTTTTCATTATTATTATTTTAATCTTTTTATATTATTATGTTATATTTATGGTGCCGCCACGACACGACGGCGCTTTATAATGTAGAGGCGTTACCGCAGTCTTGTTAACAACACCGCGACCCGGGTAGGGGTGTATACGTGTCGCGATTTATAATAGGTGTCGGCGGCAACGTTAATCTAAAAAGCTGAAATTTACGTATACTCCCACACAACATAGTTCCCGGTGTGTGATAAATGGTGAACGATAATAATATTATATTTATATAAACAACTCGCGTGTTCGATTGCTGCACAAATAATGTTTATTGTAAGTACTTATACTTATTAGTTTATACGTGTTTACACCCATTTCATTGGTAGTTTTACGGCGATTATTTATATAATATCATTGTATTGTAAAATATTTGGAATCATTTAAGTATTTTGTTTTTCAATAATTTTTTTTACGCGCTCCCTCCAATTGAAATCCGATTAGAATAACATAATTATCGAGAATCACGAATTGCGTGTATAATTACTATAATATTATAAAATATCGCGAGTGCGATACGATGAACGTGCGGTCATCACGAGTTTACTTTTGTCGGCGTCGAGAATTTTGTTCGATCCACACTTTCACGTGACTATCGTACGTAATGGATATTATTAAATTCTTATTATTATAAGTTATGATATTATGTTTTTATAGAAAGAAGAGCACGAAAACAAGCAACATAAAAAATAATTATATACCGTTTGCTTCGATCAATGTCCATCGGACGATAGTATAAAATTTAATATATATGCGAGGCGTTAGATACGTAATAATCGTGCGGGGGTATATTGAATAACTCTTCCGGCCAATAAAATGATTATTACGAATAAAAAACTATTCTAACGACATCATTATAAAAATTGATTTCTTACAAAATTTATTTTAATAATATGTATATTTTTATCGCCAATTAACAAAATATAGCTATAAATCAAACCAAATATTATTTTGTATACTTATAATCATATAAGATTCGTATTTTATAAAACGATTAATTATATACCATTATAAATAATTATTTTTTTACGAATATTCTTAATTATTAAAATTATCCGAATTGTCAAATTCTTATGCACACAAGGTTACATTTCCAATTAATTATTTATCCTACACCCGGGAGCGGTTTTAACAGAGGAAAAAGTATTATATTCAGGGCTTAAAGTGGGAAAAAATTCCAGGGGGGACTAATGTCTCCATATAGTTTTAAGCGTTCCATATATAATTTTTTGTCCCCAGAGCGTTTTGTAATGTGTAATTTGTTAAAGGGGACGCTTTTTAACCACCATTAGAGGTAGGGGGACTGAGTCCCTTTACGTCCCCCCCACTTTAACCCCTGATTATATTTTCCTACTAAAAATCCTATTCATACATAAAAGTTGTACCAAACTGCCAAATAATGTCCAATATAGGTACTTTTGGGATTTTTAATCCTATATGTATTAAACTGCTAAATAATAAAGACAATTAACTAAAATAATAGAAAATAATTTCTTATGATGTATTACAACAAAAGTCGTACTAAAGACTAAGTCGTACTATATTTTCAAACATCTATTTTATTGTTCTAACTGATTATTAAATAGAAAAATCTAGTGGTTTTAAACTTTTAAATAATATACCACTTTAGCTGTGTCGTAGACACCACCAATTCTTATTTGTTATGTAGGTATTAACATTACTACTGTCCGATAATTTAATATGAGAACCTAGGTATTTTATAGTTTGTTATATTTATATAAAAATCATGTTTTCAAGTAAAAATTTGAAAATCATATTTAAATTCAAATTTTGTATACAAAAACTCCCAAACTGCCCCTAAAAAGTGCAATAAAAAACTAAAAAACAAAATTTGTGAATAAATGCGAAATAAACTATCTAATTTTCATTCATAAGTACATGAAACGAATTTGTAACAATATGAACATCATACAGCAAAGCTTTAGAAGATAATGCAAAATCTATCGAAATCCCAACCCTATTTATTATCTACACAGAAACCAGAAGTTTATAATATGTCGAGCTATACACAAAGACGTAGTACATCCACTTTAATATTATAATCACGGTTATAGTTCTATATAGGTACCTATTCTGAGCTTACAATACTGCAAATATCAAATCAACAATTTACAAAATAATCCACAATATCGTTGAATATAAATGTATTATTGTTCGCAAATTTCATAAATTGCAAAATAAACTGTGTGTGAATATATTATAAACTATAATTATGTTATCAACAATAACGATAACAATTAATAATAATCCGCATTCGAGCACGTTTTTACGCCTATAGACTATCGATGTAGGAAAATTGTCAAAAACTCACGTGAAGCATAATATTATATATAGAAAACAGATCACGTAACGTTCTCCTATATTATACCTATATTGTATATAACACAATATACCATGATAAATACAATTGAAAACGTATCATCGTCAACATCCTAATTGTCACTGAAAACGAAAGTAGAAAATATAACATCAAGTTTGTATTATATATCAATAACGAGTAAAAAACGTTATTATATCTACTGCAGACTGGTGTTTTTTATTTTATTTATTTTCATTGATTACTCTATATCCTATAAAATGCGTTTAATCGTTATTATAATTTATTATTAACATGTCGCGTTCATCGGCCACAGAAAATATTTGTGTACCTACCCTACTAAAACACAATAAATCCATCATAATACTACTATATACAATTGTTCGCGTAATACAGTAATACAGTATTTACAGTTGGTAAGTGATAAATGATAATATAACGTTTATGATATTATTATTATTATAGCGTACGATTGAAAAAAAGTTAAGATTATTTTTTATAAGTATACTTAAGACTCGTTGCGTATAAACAACTAGCGATAATAATATGATATAAGGTATACCGTATACGTTCAATGATACAACAAAAAGAAAACATAAAATATTACTTCGCGCATTTCACTTTTGCGACGAAAACTTCAGAAATATACGTTCTCGTTTTGTGTATCATACGAAACCCAAATTTAAAATGTAAATATAATATGATTATAATTTTATAGTTATAATAACTGTATTAAAAAGTATCATATATTTTATTGTTTACCGATATAATGCAGACCGGTAGTTGAATATTTAAATTTATCATATATCAATTAAAATAAATATGCATCTAATGATACTATCACTTTTTATATTCTATTTATTATATCTATATTTTTACTCGTTTATTTACTAACATCCTTCCGAAAAAAACCGTTTTTTTTTTTATTTATATTTCATTTCTGTAAAATTCATTAAAAAACAATAAGTGCGAGGCCGGAGACACACCTAAAGATTTCAATTTTCTGTGCTGTATAAATGATAAATCTCCGAATTCCATGTCCGTCGAGTATATTAATACTCGTACATAAATAACAGAATATTGATACGATAATCAATTACCTATATTTTTGTTTCGTAATACTTCATTTTCCCTATAACCACGCTAAGTCAAAATGACATAATAATTGCAACAGGGTGATCAACGTTTTATGTTACAAAAATTGTGCGGAATTAATATAATGTATGTATTGCGTTTTTTATGTTTTTTCCGTTATTTTTCTAACGCGAAATTCTAATCATCCTGTATAAAATTTCGATCAAAACCGGTTGAACGCGTGCGCATCTTACTTAAATGGCTATAGTGTACGCTACAATATATGCTTTTACTTACGTGGATAAATAATAAAAATAACGCATTTATATTTTATTAAATAATCATAAACGGCCGGATGTCCATTAAAAATAAATTAAAATAATATAATATTTTTGTATTATATTGTAGGTATATATTTTATATTTTAACAAACGCGATAAAACAAATATTAATATATGATAATATAGTATAGTATATGTATATACTTAGGCGGCGGAGAAACGACTATTAAATGTATACAAAATTGATTTCTTTTCATTCATCTGATGCTAGTACAGCAATGAAGATTCACGCGCCCGACTGTCATATTATCGCGTATTATTATTATTTAGTATTTACTACTATATGTATAAGCCCTTAGGATCGCACGCATGTCTATTTCATCCGACTTTCTTTTTTTTTTTTTTCTGATTCATTTCAACGTCCGCAGAATTTAATTCGAATATCAAGCTTAGGTTGAGCTGCATGTAAAAATAAAATAATATTTTAATAAGCATACATAATATTGGAAGTTCTTTAATTTTACGATGATGTAAACGTAAACAAGTTGGAGTGATTACATATTTAAAATTATCATTTCGCTCAAATTTCGTTCAAACAACTTATTATTATTATTATTAATATTATTTCGATATAATAAACATTCGACATTCGATTAAATATATTTTATCATTTATATATACAATGTTTTACAGCCTTACAAGCTTTTAGAAAAGAAAATATAATGTAAATTGTTCGATCGGTTGGCCATAACATATATAGGACTCGCCCTCTTGATAAAACATATATTCAAAGTCTAAAGGATAACTACTTCTCGTAAATTGTAATGCGGCCTATTGTGTAAGTGCGATTCTTGTTTTTTTAATATTTCCGTGAATAAAAATATACATCTAATATAGGTACACGTGCGAATGTGGGGTAATATATTTTAATAGCAAACTGATTTTTTTATATTAGAGCGAGTGAATTATAACTGAATAATTTATACTATTTTTCATAAATGTATTTATTTATAAAGTAACAATATTTTTTTTTTTATATATTATCATAAAAACAAATGTATGTACTATATAGATTTATATGTATATATTACTTTGTGTTCGTTTTTATCGAACATTACACACCAATACTATTACGATATTTAAAATATTTACATGTTATAACCGCTTTTATAACGTCATAATATAATCAACCAGATCGACACCAGATTTTATTAATTTTGAAATAATAAAAATAATAAGTAAAATAAATATACGAAATATGATAAAAATTATTGGTCGAGATGAATACCTGTCGTCGTCGTTTGCGTCACAGTGGAATTATTTAATTATTTCGTGGATTTAATATAATATACTAATATCCGATGGTATTTAATTTGCAATAATGAAGAAAACGAGCAGAATGTTATGTCAGCCTTGGCGGCGGTGGATGAGCAGTGAAATAATATAATCTGTCGTTTACATTTTACATTTGGACGACTGCTTCAGTAAAATGGCGTTTTGTAATAATAATATATTGCGGTAGCATATAGTATTAATAATAATACTATAATAATAATAATAATTATTATTATTATTATTAATACTTGGGACACACGTATTATACGAGTGTGTGTCACGGTCATATAATAATTGTCAAGTTCTAAAACCAATAAACAACGAATTTCGTGTGTCGGCAGAGAAAGTCCGAAGGGTTTAAACCTATATATATATATATACGATAAAGGCGCCGGGTATCAATAAATAATATATATATATTTATATTATTATGATATCAAATAATGTATATTTTACTGACCAGAAGACACGGTGAAATGTCTGCCGACCCAATCTATACGTGTTAAATAACCGAATCCGTTTAAAATACAATATGACTATAGGAAACAATAATTGAAAACAGTATGTATATATTAACAATATTATAATATTATAATGTCACATAGTTGTGGTCTGTATATTGTGTATATTGTCACTGCTGCAGTAAGAAATATTGACAATGGTACGTTTTACTGATCGTTAATGACTATAAATGATTATAAATAATATACACCTTTTTACGTCTAAAGACGAATATTAAAGCCTATGATAATGTGATTGATTCATTGTTGTTTGGCGGTTCAAAATATTATAGGTCTATTCAAATTTTCCAAACGTTTCTGTAGTATAACAATATTATGTTCGTTGTTGTCCACTTGCTAATTTTTGAACGACACATTTCCGAATTTTACTTTTTAACGACACGCATGTTACCAATTAGTTCTAGTGTCAAGTATTAAAATACAATTTTTTGTTCTTTTAAAGCAAATAACGTTCTCACTGTAACTCGATAATATGACTACATATACTGTTACCGGAATTTGATGAACAAATATAATTAATTATAATAAAATTGAAAACATTTGAATATCTACGTGGGAATCACGTTGATAATTCGCCAGTAGCGAAGATTTTACCGGACATCACTCATTCACTAGAAACGTTGGAATCGTATATAAAATGTAGTTCTTAATATTTCTGTTGAAGTACAATATTATATAATGTGATGGACATATTTAGAAGACATGTTTCGAGCGTTCGTTTTACAACGACTCGTTTATGATTTATTATTCATAATATGGTTATATTAAAAAAACTGTTTTCCTGGTACGTTATTTTATTAAATTTATCGCCTTATCACTACAGCACGACAAAATAATTAACGAATATACACACGTACATTTAGTATATTTTACTAGAAACCACAAAATAGCGAAAGATGAGAATTTTATAATGTATATAAATGAAAAAATAAATAAATAAATCTTTCTTTTTTTTCGAAACTTTGAAGTATCACGTTACATTAGTACTTATATAATATATATCACACGCGAAAACGTAATAATATTATTATAATTTTTCCACGTGAAATTATTGCATAAATCAAAAACGGTAGAACAATTGGGCTGTGTACATCGCATTTCTTTCAATTAAATTTATTTCGATTATCTTACAATTAAAAAAATTTTTTAAAAATACGCGGTAATATTTTCCAATAATGTCGTTCTATTTAAACCTGTATGGAAGATTGCCGTTTTTATTTTTTAACAGATATACATTTTCGCTGCTAAAAACCAGTAGTGCAATATTACACGCGCTCGTATAAGCTTTCACTCAAACGTCGGCACCGGTTAGACCGCTGCAAAAGATGATGACGACGGATGACTGATTTTCTATATTGTTAATTTGTAATATTATATTATATTATCGTATGTAGGTATATCCCGTACTCTACGTAGATACATTATTATTTTTCCGAATTATTTCAACCACGGTTAAAAATAACAATAGAAATTATTAGCCTCGTTCATTTTTTTTATTTTTTATTTATACACAGGTACTTGCGCGTATTTATATTATGTAGTACAGAGTGTTCGAAATCGTATGTGTTATAACGTCGGATGTTTTTAATGTTGATAAACGATGTTTTGGACATTTCGATCGCTCTGTATATAATATTAATAAATTAATATGATGTTATTATAAAACGAGCAGAACAATAAAAATTTCAGCGACAAACAACAACACGCGCGTGATCGTTTCGCGACCAACGGTCGGCATTGATCAGCGGTTATTATGTCGCCAAAAAGTGATTTCGAAACGCACTCCGACGAGATCCCGCGCGAGGTATAAACATATTATTATAGTGTGATAATACGATATCAACAAAACATATTATTATAATATACCTATTATGTTATATTAACGTGTACATTATACATTTTTAACGTGCATGTTCCGCGCGCGAACGCGTTTAACGACTGATTAATTAATGATAATAATAATAATAATAATAATAGTGCCTACATGCTACATAATAATAACATAGTTATTATATTCATGTGCATACAGAGTGCATACATACAGTGTGTACTATACGCACATTACATTTATAAACATATCAGAATAATATTGACAGTTAAGTCAATACACCAGGTATACGGTACCTTTATACCGCGAACTATTATCGTTTTGCGGTAACGTTCGATCGTTGTATCACCCCGGCAAAACGAAATAATATGACCAGTGATTATGAAAATATACAAAACATGATGATTTAAAAATATTTTTATGCCTATATTTATGTAGCTACGTCTTACGTGTGTATACAGACGGTTCAATAATGATGAGATATCGACGTATTCTCCCGGATGAACGAACATTTTTTTAGTAAATTCTTATTTTTACATTTTACATAATATATGTTATTATTTACCTTCAACAAACTGAGCATTTAAGTTACAAGTTAACTTATACCATTTGAATATTTACATATATTGTTTTTTGATTTCACTTTTTTTTAAACGTATTAAATAAAAAATAACGAGTTACTTTTAAACAAAATCCAGTCAAGTCAATATATATTTTTATATACATTATAATTGTTTGAAATGTTTCTTTCCTTCTTCTATAATGCCTTTACTTTCCCAACAAGATGGAGTCAGCTATCCGTTTGTTTTTTTTTTCATTTTTTTTTTGAATAATACAATTAAAATGATATTTAAAACCAAAAAAATAATATTTACAAAAATACAAATTTGATTTATTTATTATTATTCTGTTTGTCATATTACGTGTGTATAATATTATAGTCAGGATATTTAAACAAAAATTTATATTTTTCATGTTTTAGACGTTTGATATTTAATATTGTAATAATAATAATAATAATAATTTAAAATTGTTAGTACTATTATGTTTATATTTTTTTGTAATTTATAGAAAATCATAAGCTAATAGACAAATCATTTCTTAAAGATTTAAAAATGTTAGTGATAATTATATTATGTTTTAATGTTTAATATAACTGCCTAGAATTCCAAAAATAGTATATTTCCTTTAAAATATCAGATATTGTTAATAATATTTATGTTTTTCATTTATATTTCATTGTAATAATATAGTCTGCGACATTAACAAATAAATAGATAAAAATAATTTAAGGTAATAAGTTAATTTGTTTAAATTTAATTATTAACTTTAAACCTTTTGTTAATTAATTCAACATAACCAAATAAAAAATAATTTCTTGCCCAGCCTTGACGTTCATTATCATACCTCGTATCATGTTAATATAGGAATTATGGTTCTTTGTAAGAACTAATAATATTTTAAACAAATAAGTTGCATTCATGTTTTTAACACTATTTATTTATATAACAGATAGTAAATTACCCCTTTTAATTACGAGTATAATAATTTACATAGTTGTCCTATTATTATAATATGCGAATCTACGAAATATAATAATATAATATAATGTTATCAGTATTCGTCGAATATTATAATAAATATGGTATTCTATCGATTTCTTCCATCA
This sequence comes from Eriosoma lanigerum, assembly GCA_013282895.1. Lineage (NCBI taxonomy): Eukaryota > Metazoa > Arthropoda > Insecta > Hemiptera > Aphididae > Eriosoma > Eriosoma lanigerum. Next base: position 21,264,628 of record CM023359.1, read on the forward strand.
TCCGCAAATGCAAAAACCAAGATACGTCAAAATGATTCGATTTATGTATATCATTTATCATTTATACCTTCCAACAGTATATTTTAAGTTTGGACAGAAAATATTTCAAAGATCGTCAATATAATTGTTTTCCTCTTTCATAAAATAAATAAACAAGCTTAACTGTATTCTAATTCTCAAATATAAATTTCAATCATAAAGTTATGTTTCTCATTTTTTCAATGAGTTTAATAACATTGATTATAAATAATAAATTAAATAGTAATATTATATATAATTAAAAACTAAATATTAAGTATTAATAAAGAAAAATCGAAATTAACAAACATTAAATTAATCAGGGTACAAGTGATGAAAATGAATAAACGATTTCAAATTACGCAAATTTCAATTTTCAAAAAAAATAAAGGTTATATTATTATTTACGAAAGTATCGATTTGTGAAATATACCTATTTACATAATAAGTTCCGTTCGGGTAAAAATTCTAATTAAATTTTATAAGCTAAATAAAAAGTTTAGATTGGGTACATTTGAGCTAAACTTTATTTCATTAATTCGCAAGTTAAATTTACTATATTATCTATTAACCACTAGCAAACCAAAATATTCGATTAAACCATTTATATTAGGTTTAGTATATTATGTGTGTGTTTGTGTGTACGCATAGTGTAATATACATCGTTTATGAACAACGTAATAATAATAGTAATAATATACTCTCTACAGCCTTGCAGTATTAATATTACAAAATAATATAGTTTTCATATTTTGAAATGCGATTAACTTCTAAAATTATTGAATTATTTTATAATAATTATAACACTCATCTGCTAATAATTAATTACTAAGTAAATAATACATTTAATTAAAAAAGGACGACTCTATTATAAATTCAACATTTAGCTGGCTTTCGAAATGTCTGAAAATTTAAACTGTGTCACTATGTAGGTACTTACTGAAAGTAGTTTGTTCTTAATATCTCAAAATATAAAAACTCGAGTGTTTATGTAAACATGTATTTATATTGTCAAACATACACTCAAAATTATTTTTGAAAATCATTCTTAAATATTTGTCAAGGTTAAGTAAATAATTATATACCTAATATAATATACAGAATGGTCATAATTTCGAGATACATAATTGATGGAAATTACATAGGTTTACACAATGTTTTATTATTATTGTAACATAATACTCTGATCACTCTGTATATATAGATATAGTTCATTTTACAACTAGGTACCTACATATCAATAACGTTATTTTTAGGTACACCTACTGATTAAATTAAAACTATATGTTTAGCGACTTGTTGAATTTTAATAATTTTTTTTTTATTCTCAAATTTATGTATTATAAATAAATTGTGCCTATTTTATATTATAGAACAAAATAATAAACATATACAAATTTGGAATTACCTATATATGAAAATGTTGAAAATGTGCTGTATTATTTTAAAGTTAAGTTATTGAATTTATCTACAATCCGCATATTATACTAGGGGTAAAATATCGTTAAATAAAAATAAATATAATGGAAACATTTAAACGATATACGAATTTTAAGTTTTGCGCCCAAAGTCTCAAATAATCCACCACTTTGCCTATGGTTTAATGCGCCGTTAGAGTTTTATTTAGTTTAAATGTTGTGTGATAAAATTCGATAGAATCTTATAGTTTCACTACATTATATGGAAGGTATACGACGTCGTAATATAATGCTATGTATGCAAATCGATTATTACTTACCCTTTGTACGGAAACCATTTTGTAATTTTCGTCTTGTCGTAGCACTTGGAATTTAACGTCCGTTATTTTATTTTAAAAATTTCAAAAGATAAAAAAAATCTACTTAAATATGCGTACTCTATACCGCGTTTATGGTATATAAAATAATTGGTTACAATATTACCAAGTTTATTAATTGATTATAGTTTAACGAATTAGCGACGTGTTGTGTGTGTCGTGGGATGTGTCGTGTAAATAATATAATATTATTTATATAAAACACGGTATACGCGGTTTGGAGTTTAGGTAACTAGACACTAGGGTTTCGGCGGGAATCTGTTTATATTATATAGTCGGGTCAGTTTTGTCGAAGTCGGTGGGAATGTAGTCGCGGCGGGGTGGGGCGCACGCAATGCGAACCGTAGGAAGAAAAATCGCCGCCGCCGCCGCATTTTGTACGGAAGAACGATAAAGGAGGTGTATAATAATATTAGGTATCTACGATATCCGTTGTCAAGGTCCTTCTCCAGATACGACCGGTTCGTATAATAATACGAACTTAACAACACTATTATAGGTGTCTTTGTGGTAATTATTTTAATAATTATTATCTAATTATATTTTTTTATTATTTCTATTAAATTATCAGGTATTATTTATTATTTTACGAATAAGTTTTTTTATTACCGCGTAATGTGCAGAGGCGGTCGTCAGTCGTTTTCGACGCAGTCATATTGCATCGAAAGTTATAATAATATTATGCGCCGTGTTTGTAATGTTTTGTATATTTCGATATTTCATTTCCGCCGTTCGTTATACGCGTAGCATCGCGTTGTAGTCACCGCACGTCGATGTTTTAACTGATACATAGATAGGTTAGGTACTCGTACTTTCTTTCGTTTTATTTATTATAAAATATAAAAATCGAATCGCGCGCATAACTATTAATTTCGCTTTTTTGTCAGCTAACTACACGATCACTTTTTCGAGAGAAAAGTCTATAGATATAAACGGTTTATTTAAAATTTATTTAAATGTATATTATCAATATTTATCGTGCCATTATAATGCCTAATATATAATATTTAGTAATATATGATAATGTATAATACGAAAGAAAATAGAAATACATATTTTAGTTAATTGTTACGTAATATTTTTGTTTGTTTACGATTTTACGGCGGCCAAGAAATATCGATAAATCCATCTAACGGGTAAAGAAAGAATTATGAACAAGCATATGTAATAACATCATCGTAATCGACAGAATGGTTTCTGTTCATTTCTCGATTTAAAAATATAATCGTTATAGTATTATTCTTATATCGATTAAAAAAAAAATATTATAACTGCATTAAAACGAATGGCATTTTAAACTTCGCTTATTTCACTTAATTTTCACATTATATGGTTTAAATCTATCGATATAACTTTATGGACAATTTCACAATATGATTTAAAAATCAGTAGAAAAATTTTAGTTCAGACACACTATGACACACATCATCTTTGACACTATCATTTATTTTTTATATTTCTGATTTTCGTTGAATATGAACATTGATCAAAATTTCATATTACAACTTACAAATATAATGGAAATTACATACCGAAATGTTTTTTTAAAATTATATTTATAAAACAAATTCCTGATCACTCTGTTACCTATAATATATATATAACAATAATAATGAAATAAATAACTGTGGGGGTATATGTATATTGCCAATAATAATTGGTATGAAATAAAATTGCAGATTTTCAATTCGCTAGATCGTTTGATGACATTATATATTTAGCTTTGAAAATACAATATAGGTACATAAACTGTGCATCGATTTTCGAGATTCATGTTAAAATTAATTATTAATTATTAATATATTAATATATCGGAAAATTATAAATATTAACCATACAAAAAAGATTAAACTATAACTATTAATTATTATGCAATAATTATCAATAGTTTTACTTTTATATTCTAAAATAGAAAAATGGGAAAAATGTTTTCCTTAATAAAAATCGAAAACCAATTAATTAATTATAAACTTATAGATTTCCAATCGAATACATTTTTAATTATTTACGAAAGAAACGACTTTCAATACGAATAATTTAACGCGATTGAGTGAATCGATCGAAGGTTATATATTATGTACAAGTACAATTGTTGTTCAAACCTAGGAACTGAAAATATAATAATCATTACGGGATCGAATAACAGGAAATACACGGCCAAGTTCAAAATTGTCTATTTGTCTGTTTAACATTCGGAATTTAGTTAACATTATAATGTCTGACTTCCAAGTCCAAGGAAGCAATTATCTGGTGAGTAATATACAAATTGCAACTTGATTAGTAAGATAGTGTGTTTTACGCATGGTTTGGTTCAACCGTCATTTATTATTATTATCTGGCTATCAATTTACTTAATTTACGATTACCTGTAGATAATATTATTACATTTCAGTCCGTAATGTTTTCGTACAGACAAACATTTTTATGGACTCGTCGTAATGAAATAATAATCCTAATTACTTTTTTTTATCATAATTATTATAAAACGGATTACCGCATAAACTACCTGTAAACACTTGGGTTTATTCTGTATTTTACGTATAACAATAATGGTTAGGTAATAGATCATTTACTAATCATAATTACCTGCTATATGGCTACATTTATTTCCATTAAATATAAATAAAATATTCATGCCTATATGCTTAATAAAAATATAAGTCAAAATCAAAATTTAATATCACATTAATGCATATATATTATATGAGTTATTGGCGCAATACAATAGTCAAGAATTTTAAGCGAAAAATCGATTTTGACTAAAACAGAAAATAAATAAATTTCGATAGAATTTAAAACGTTCTAGAAAATTTTCCGAACAATATTTTATTTCTTTTAAATATCCATTAAAATAATTAAAAATATACTATATAATATGTAGAATATATTCTTGACGAAATGAGCAATTTACATGGAAATATGTTATTTTTATGTTAATAACTAAAACAATAAAATTAATTAAAACTTCATGATCTAGTTAACAAAGAATCATCTTCGACTGCCTTGACATATAATGCGATTGTTACCAGCTAGGCAGCATGTTATTTTAAAGGAAAAAATAGGATGTAAAACTGTTAATTATTATATGATTCTAAAAATAGTATATTTTGAAAGTTATGATTATTAATAAACTACCACGTATATGAAATATATTTTTTTATATAAAATTATCAGTTTTTTTTTCTATTAACAATATGATATGCTATCTATGCGTAACCGCGACTTAAACGTATATAAATATTTTATACAAAATTAATGCCAAAAATAAAATATTATAAAATAATATGTTATCAAACTTATATAATAACTTGCGTGTATTTTATGTGTATAATAATATAATAGTATTGTTTATTTTACATTGTACATATTAATTTAAGTTTACAATATTCCTTCAACAAATTATTTCGTCAAGATAAATTATATTATACTCGCGGACGAAACGAAATAATACAATGTCAAATAGGTGGCGATGAAATAAAAAACGTGTTAGCGGCATATCTGTGAATTACAGATCCGTGGTCGAAGGAACGCGTGGAATACTGTGTATACTATAATGGACGAAATAATAATACTATACAGAGTGGTCAAAATTGTATTTTACAGTCGATAAAAATAAATGTTCCCCTTTCGATTTTTCAATGTCCATCTCATTATATGATTGGCCATTAAAATTATTAAACACTCCATTACAATATTTGCGAATGTATTTTTTTCATAAAATTTAAATATTTTTCTAATTCGTAACATTATGTTGAAACGAGAAACACGTAACATAAACAATTTCGATCATCTTGTATACGACGGTCGACGATATGATTTATTATTATTGTAACACATTTTAAGCGCCAGTCGACAAAATCGGTAGATTTGACTTATATGCTCGTTCGAGGATATCACCTAACTTGCCTGATGCATATAAATATAATTAGTACCTATTCAAAATCTTATTTCCTAATTAATTAATAATATATTCATATACACTATGATGTATGCACACTAAAATTTACTAAGAATTATAATATCGTAAAAATTTAGGCTGTTATGTTATAATATGTTATTAAAATGTTTAAAAAACGCTCGGTTCTGTACTTTTGTGCGTATAGGTATATTTTTAATTTTGTTATATTATACCTACTTCGTATAAAAATGTATTTTATTGTTTCTCGTTATAATAAAAATATTATAGTTTGCATACACGATTAAAAAATAATTAATGAAATATCTGACTGAAATAGAGCGAACAAGAGAAAAATAGAGGGAGCGAAGACAGGTAAGAGACGTGAAAAGACTTGTGTTGCGCTTTTTAAGAAACCAAGAACTTTTAAGGCTCTACCAATTGTGACATTAATGTGTTGTTCAAAAGAAAGAGAAGGGATTAGGTAAAACCCAAGATCCTTAACACAAGACACACGTTCAAGGGGGGATCCATTAAGGGTATATTGATAGATAATAGGAGTTTGCTTTCTATCGAATGACATACTATGGCACTTGTTAAGATTGAGTGTAAGGCCAATACGTTGAGTCCGAAGACAAAAAGAGTCGAGATCTGATTGAAGATGACGATAGTCGGAGATGGAAGCAACTTTAAAATAAATTTTAATGTTATCGACAAATAGAAGGACTTTGAAAAATTAAAGGTAACTAATTAATTGAAAGATCCAGGCTGTATATTTTTAAAAAAAATCAATCTATCTTTTTAAATTGCCTTTTGAACTTTGTTTATAAAATTATATGATAGACATTAACATCCTAAATCGCTCAATATATTCATCAATATGAAAAAAAAATATCAATTTTCTTTTGCCGTTAAACAGTCTATAAGGAGCCCAGTGCAGTAATCCAGCTATGTTATATACAATGTAGTTAAATTAAAGGAAAACAATTTAGAAATAGAAGGTTTTTCATTTTAACGCGTAAAATAGTTCAAATACTTTGGATCGTGGATAAATGAAAATGCGAATAATCACGAAAAAATAAAGGAAAGATTGATAACAACAAACAAATACTATTTTGGTCTATTAACATTGTTTAAATCAAAATTACTTTCAAGAAGATCAAAGATAACATTGTACAAAGTTTTAATTAGATCTATAGCACTATACGTATGTGAAACGTAGGCAATCACTAAAACGGATGAAAACAAATTGAGTGTTTTTGATAAAAAAATACTTTGGAAACTTTTGGACCAAAAAAGAACGAAGAAGGTGAATTTGAAGCTAGAATAAATGAAGAATTGAGAAGATTATTTGAAAAAGCCAATATTATAGGAATCATTTAGGGTAATAGAATAAGATTGGTCATGTTTAGATATCGAAAGGAGTATTGGGAAACATATCAAAATAGAAACCGAACACAGAGAACGCCCAGAGAACGACGAAGACAACGGTGGTCAGTTAAAATCATCGAAAACTTTAGGATATAGAGAATGCGGAAGAAAGATCAATGGACAAAGAGAAATGGAGGGATGTTTTTACTGTGACGATGAATTAAAAAACAATTAAATAATAATATTTAAAATAATTAAATAATATTGAAATAATTAAAAAACTAACCTTAATGGTCTCTAAATATGCCTTATAGAAGAAGAAGAATGAAAACAAATGCATACAATCATATTGATTTTGACATAATTTTTTACTTGTAAATAATAATTAATAAGTATTAATAATATGATATTTACATAATGTAGCAAAATTAATTTTTAAATATTAATTTAAAATCATACGTAATTCAAAACTTGATTTGATTAAAAACCAAATAATAGCTCTCATACACTTTAATATTATATTAAGCGTGTTTTCGCGAATGTGTCGAAAGGAAACTGTTTACTAAAATGTTTTCTCTTATCACTAAACACCTTCACCAATAGTTTTGTATTTCTGTTACCTCTTATTATAAAAATATATAATGATTAGGATTTAAATTTGTATTATTAGTTTTTACTCGTTTTGGCGATGCATAAACTTGTTATCTAAACAAATGCGTATCAGTAAAGTAAACAGTCTGTAAACATTTTGCTTTCTGCACCTGTCGCAAAAACACGCTTATTATTATCCTAGTTATTATATTTACATAAGTTCTGTAATGAAGTGATTAGTATTAGGTCATACTATCACTTATATAATGTATGTTAAAAACCAATACATTGAATATCTAATTAAATTTTCATAATTTGTTTAACTGTAAAATGTTATAAAAGGGAATTTCTACGCGTTTAATTCAAATCTTCACGAAATAAGTGCACAAAATTCATTAATATTATATAAGAGAAAACATTTTCTTTTGTTCGGAAATGATTTTGTGTGTATAAAAAAAATATCAGATATAGTACAATAATAATAATATTATTATAAACGGAGAATTTTTATGAACGCGTATTATAGTCGTAAATAACTTTTAGAACTATCGATTACGAGACGAATTTCGAGGTATATGACGGAAGAAAAGTTTTATCGATTTCGTGTATTACACATAATATTATTTTATTATATATTTAAATTTTAAGATATAAAGATGGAGGACTTTTATCGAAAATGAAAAACTCTCCGCGAAACTAAAATCGTTATATTAATTTTTTTAGTAATTAGTTAAACTATGGATCGTACTGTAAAAAAAAAAACAGTCGTATTCTTCTTCTTTTTCGCCTTACATTCCCAACTAAGTGGTGTTAACTGAAGACTACCCTATTCCTACACCTTCATAGATCTCGATTTAATTACTATCTAAGAAAAAAAAAAGAATAACTTAAACATTTTAAAATTGTTCCCTGAAAATGTTAATAATTTGATTTAACTTTATAGTTTCCTCGAGATGTTGAATTTTAATTTAATAAATATTAAACTTTTTATATACCTACTTATTTGTTATCTCTTATATATTATTATTATTAAGATTTATAAATAATTATTTTACAAGAAAATTAAAAAATATCGAAATAATTAGAACCTATTAGCCTATTTATATTTACAGAAAACTAACTTTTCTTTAATTAAATATTTTATACATGCTTACAATTGAAATAACTTATTTATTGAGAAAATCAAATTTTTTTTTACTTAATAGATATACTAAAATACAATAGATATATTAAATATTCCTATTATAATATATTTTCAACTATATTTTGCGGCATTACGTGAAATAAGTATTATACTTGTATGTCAGTAGTTATAGGTCATAATGATTCAATAATGAATTGCAATTTTTCTTAAACAATATTTCCTCTTATTATTATTTTTTATAAAATTATTAAAATTTGGAACATTGTGTATATTATTATTACCTATAGCAATGAGATTATACCATTTCTTTTGGCAAAAACAATTATGTTCGAACATTTTCTCTCATATATCAACATTTAACATTTTATTATTATGTGATACTTACTAAAATATAATTTCTTCAAAATTAAGGCTCGGATTTAAATGCATAATGCACAATATTCGTTTCATAAACATCATAGAATTTGAAAATAAAACTTTTATTTTAAATTTTTATGTCATTTTTCATATATTTTATAAGAAATAAGAGTTGATAAAGTTAGATATCAAATTAGCATAAATTGTCCCCATAAAAGAAAAATTTTAAAATTATTTATATTTCTTCGTCGTATTTTCATTATGCACGAGTACAAATGCGGCAGCAGCTGCACTGTAATAGTCTACAAACGAAATTTACGTCAGAGACAGTTTTTAGTTATTACATTAATATCATATATTAGTACTAATAATAGGTACTGAAAATCAATACATGTTATCGAAAACTGATTAAAACGATTTAACTAAATAATAATTAAGGCAAATAAATTCCTAAATAAACTATAAAAATAATAATAACAAAAAAATAGTCAACAAGTTTGAAAATCATTTTTTAAGTCATTAGATTGAATTGTTTAAAGGCATTTTTCTTGTTTTTAGAACATTTAAATCAGACATAGTCACAGAAAAAAATATATTTAATATAATATCTACATATATATTATACCTATCTACTCAGCTATTATTATATTAAGTATATTACACGCATGTCTTTTTTAAACGTAATATTGTTTTTTATAATAACTATAATAATATAATAATATAATATCAACGCGGCCAAGCGGCAAAAATTTCGTGTCGTAACGTAGGTACATACATAATATAATATTATATATTTTTATTATTATTAAGTGCATTCGTCAGAATTTCATCTTGTATGCACCGTTGAGCGCATGCATTTGCATTGAATACGTATATTGTATCTAATGGTATCGTATATAAATATATATAATATAGTTGTATACAGAGGGGTTGTTTTATCATTATACATCAATTTTCTCGATAAATGTATTAAATTTCTTGATTTTTTTTTTTTTATCTATTTACAGTTTTTTATAGTCGTAAAATAATAATAATGAAGTACCTAGACTTAATCTAACAGTACGCTTAATATTTAACTCAGAAAATTATTATTGTATAGTTTTTAGATAAAATATTCACCCTGTACAAGAGTACGTATTATACATTTGTTATAACATTGGTGTTATTTTTTTTTATCCAAGATATTAAGAATATTTTGTTTTGCTTCGTCTTAAAGTAGTTTATGGTTCTTGAACAAAGCTCTTCGGAAATTAAAAACAAAAAAATATCCAGATATATAAATTAGATGATCTTAATATAAATTACAAAGACTAATATTTAAGTAAAAAATAATGTTTCAATATTTGGTCTAAATAAATATAATTTAAATATTTATAATAAAAGCATATTAATTGTTATTTCTTATCTAGATTATTTATATTTTTCAAATTTCGAATTAAAATATATTGATAAAATGTTTTTTTAAATATTTGGTTCTGTTTTCCACTACCCAAAACAATAAACTGTTGATACATGTATATCAATATATTATAATATTATATATTATGATTATACTTATTTAAATTTATTTCAATATATTAAGATGAGTATAAATCTTCGTGTTTGTGATAAATATGAGAAACGAGATATGAATTAATAAGTTATTCAGATAAATTAAAATATTACCAAAAATTAGAAAATAGTTTACAATTAATAGTAAATTGATTTTCAAAGTTAGTATAAATCACTGAATAGAGTTAGCAAAACAAATTTCAACATATGAGGAATATGTTCATGTGGTATGTACCCACTTCAATGATCGGCTACAAACTAACGCCTATTGCATTAGCAAATAGTTAGCAAATAGTATCAAATTGGTTATCAAAATTAACAAATCGTTGTTGGATCTGCAAAATAAATTTCATCATGTTTTGGCTAATTTTATGTAGCTCACACATTTTACTTAATAAGTAATAACGGCTTCAAACAAACACCAAAACGTCTAAAACTTAACAAATATTTTCAGAATTTATTTTGCTTATCCAAATATGATTTCCTAATTTTGGAAAAAAAAACAATTTGCCAACTTATTCCGATTATTTTTGGCCGATTGAAGAATGTAGATCTACTAAAACTATCAAAATATTCTCTATAAAACTTCAACCACCTATATAGTTACTGACTCCGAATAAAATCAAATGCCTTGTATTTATACCTATAAATAATAATAAATGTAATATACGGAACGTGTACGTTATCATTGTCTAATAATAACTATCACATTGTTGGGTGTTTTTAAATAATAATAATGTTTTTTACTTCATTAAGTTATTTTAGACATATGAAAGCACGATTTTGGACTTAAATATCAATTAAACATATTTCTATACGGATCTGACTGTATACGACAACGACTATAGTCCTCAGGCCCTGAAAAATAATATAATTAACGATAAAAAATATACAACATTATGTAATACAATATTTATGGTCGGTGATCGTCTTAATTATTTTTTGCAGTTCTATAATATTTTCCAGTTAAAATTATTGTAACATAATAATATCGTCTTCTCCAGATGAGTTTTTCTCAATTTTACATTAACTATATAATATACACGTACCTACAGTAATTTGTATTGTTTATTAACTTGGCGAAAAATATTAAAGTATGCATTTTTTTCGAGACAACGAATACAGATGAGTTAGAAGTATATTATCTTACTTTACATAACTAAATTCATTTGGTTTATTTCTATATTAAAAACAATACAATAATTTAAAATATTATAATTACGTAAGAACTCAGTATCAGCATGCAGTTAATATACACACAGAATACTATGATTTAAATATATTGTGTATTTATAGTACGTATATATTTTCTATGACCTAACCAAACTATTAACCGGTTTAAACGGTACCGTTTTGGAAATTATCGAATAGAAAACATGAAAAAAATAATAAATAATCGCGTTTCAGACCTCACTTCATTTGAAACCTATCATACCTCATGACGAATTTAATTATTTATTTTTATTTATATCTACTATAAAATATATGCATATATACACTAGACTTTCTCGATTTTATATCGTCTCCGGACTCCGTTACGGATTATAAAGTTGATAGTTGATTATTCACATTCCGATAGTGAAAAAAAACTGTCACAGAAACTTAATTTTGAAATCGTGTAAATAGCATACCTTCGCAAAGTATTGTATATTATATCAAAGTTCTGTTGCAGATAAAACCATTATAAACTTATGGAAATTGTCAGTTTTCATTGTGATTTTTCTCCTCGATGACTATTATTTCCATTTACAATTATTTATAACAACATATTTCATTTTCTGAATCTATAAATGCTATTTAATGTTACTCAAATATTACTTTTTTCTATTTTCACTTTCATAAAATATTCACATGGTAAGTAGCTTATTTATCATAAGTAATAACAATAATAACATGTTTTTAAGTATTTTTCGTAAAATTTAAACCAGTCAATTGAAATTTTTCTCAAAAATGTTTAATTATTTTTACATATAAACATATACAGATAATAATATGCTTATATTAGCATATTCAAGTGTAAAAATAGTACCTATATATGTAGTGCATTTATTATCAATCAATGGTTTGATAATAGTTTACACTTTTTAAGCAAAAATTAACAATATTACTAGAATATGGTAAATTTATAATTTATAACAAGTAATAAAAACCTATTTTTTTTTGTCCCAACATTTTTGGAAATCTTAACTTTAATATACTTAAAGTAGGACTTGAATATTAATTTTTGTGTTATTAATTTTCTACATAAAATAATGCGAATTTTGTTTTATCAGTTTCATATAATTGTTTTTTTCTTCTTCAAAATATCACTTGGCAATATATAATATTATTGAATCAATATAAATATAACAAGTCAGGACATTTAGCAATAAAAGTAGCATACAATTTCTAATCAAACTTGAATAATAGAAAACATTTATTTTACCTAACTAATAAAAATGATTACCTATATTGTTATATTATATCATGTGATGTAATCTAATATATAATTACGATGATAATAATAATTGTTGTTATTCTAGTTTAATTAGAAAAAAAAAACTATAACAATTATTATTATTATAATCGATTGATTATAATTTATATTACAATGATTGCTACACCGAAAGTATAGTAACAATTAGCCTTGATGTATCTTTTAGCAACACGCCTATTGAGTCTATATAATATACATTATACGTGTTGATTAGATATTCGTGTTACAATATGAAAAGGATATTGAGTAAAAAGAAAATGTCATAAATTCTGTTAAGCATTAATTACATTTTAAAACACACTAAATTCGTACTTGCATATTGATCATACATTAGTTTAATTAATTGTTTACCTAATATAATACAATTTAGTTTTATTTAAATTGGAAAAAAACAAATTACTGATTCTGAACTTTCCTCTGATCTGATATAGTTGAGTAATAACTAATTATATGTAACAACTACAATTATTATGTACATATATTATAGGAGTAAGAAATTTTATATATATATATATATATAATTTATTCATACCACGCCTGTAAAATGTCAAAGTAAAAAGTGATAAAAATAATTTAAAATGATAATTTCAAATATTTTGTAATTTTTAATAAAAATACTAACATTTAGATAATTGTTATAGGTAGTTGATAGTAAACACCAATTTTACTAAAACTTCAAAAGTTCAAACTTAAAATAATTATTAAAGAAAATGTTGAGTTATAGTTATATTTGGTTTAAGTTATGTAATATAGTTGTGCGCTTGTATCTAATTTTCAGAACTTAAAACGTAAATTTAAATTAAACATTTATTAAAATAAAATTACATATTTTCAGAATATTCAAAGTTCTATATTTAAACTAAAAACAACACACATATTATCAATACCTGTTATGTAAATACCTTTTACAAATTGCAAGTCCTACAATTATTATTATTCATTAATTATCACAAATTAACGAAATAAAGTTTTCAATATTTTTACCGTAAATCTTTGGTGTTTTTTCATTATACTTAAGAAAACTGTTGAGGTATTCAAAAAATGAGCTAAATAAAGTATCAATTAGACAAAATTCTTTATAGAAAACTTACTTCTATAGATGTCAGAATATGATTAAACCATTATTATTTGAAATAAAAAAAGTGTTTACATACAAACAAAAAATACACATCATTATAAATCTTGCTTCGCTTAAAATCTTATATACGTGTACCTAGGTCCTATTTCATTTTGATATAGGAGTGAACCTACTTATAATATATCTACTTGTCTCAAATGTATAGATTTTTAAGTATAACCTAAGACTATTTTTATATTATATAATTTGTAGTTTTGTACGACACGTTCTATATTGGTCCTCATATACGATATGATTCGTATTATATTCTACAAGGATCGGTTTTATTTCTCTATCGAACCCTCAAAGAAGTATACAAAGTAAATTTTCAAAAATGTATATCACGCGTTAAGATGATAAGTGTGCGAAACAGCAATATGAAGTTTTTTCTACAAGGAAATCAATCGCAATATATATGCGTTTGTGACGCACATACCTCGCCTATATACATGTGTATATATAGATGGGAATAAAACAAAAATAAAATATCAACCGAGTTCTAAAACTTTTCAATCTTTTACCGCGTTTCCGATGCAGTTTGTCGCGCAAAGATGTTTTTCCCACGCCATCGTTCGGGGCCAAGTGTTCGCACATAATATACTTTGACAACTATATAAAATGGATAAAATCCGATTGTATTAATCACCGAAACGATGGGAACATTAAAACATGTTTCGTGCTGTTTTTACGAAAACTTCAATAAATCCTTCGTACTTTTTTATATTCCTAATTACAGCGATCTAGTCTAAATAATGACGATGTGTAATCCGTTCGAGCAATCCGAGCAATTAGTATTTTGTATTTCGTCAAGATACGGACTGTTAATCTCCGCGTGATCTATAATTTCCTTACGTTCTGCACCTATACTTATATACGCACTTTGATGGCCCTCGAGGTTCTACCATGATGATTTTCGTTTCCAAACAAAAATTAAAACAATATTTTTAGTCATAGGTAACAAGGTAAGTACTAATATTAATTAATATTATACATCGACTGACGTAAATATGTGTTAATGAAAACTATACCTTCTCTGAATTATTCATTAAAAATACAAAATTTCAAATATTCCAAAACTATATAGGTAGTCTATTTTATTACAAATATTATAATATAAAAATTCAAACAAACTGATATTGTCTTATAGCCGATATTAAAGTAATAGTCAAAACAAAGGTAGAGAATTTAACCTCTAATTATAAAATAAATTAATTTTAATTTTAAAATAGCATTTTCATATTTGATTTGAACAGTCACAAAAATAGCAGTGTAAAAAATAAATAGGTAGGTACATTCTATGTTTGGATATAGCAAAACATAGTTTTATTTTACATGCGAATTTATATTTTGGTCTTTTTGAAATTTAAATTTAACCTAACCTTATTTTTTAAACTTTTTATTACTTTAAATTATAAAAATTATGAATTTTATAAATTTTTTAACAAAAATTGTTAAGTGCATACTTTTAGATTTTAAGTGCATATACTTTTATATTATTTGTAGTTTTTTAAGGCTACAAACCCTATACCCTAATCAAAATACTATTGAAAACTTCTCTGGACAGTAGACATTTTAAAAATACGAACCTTTTAAAATTATTTAAGAATAATATGTATATTTAACATTCAATAATATTATTCAATTTTTAAATATAAATTACATGTCATGTTCTATTATATTACAGTGTAATTATTTATTAACATTATCATTCATACTAATTATTGATTTTTGCCTAGATTATATTTTAAATTTTAATAGGTGTATTTTTTTCAAATTTTAAATTAAATAACATTACTTTTTGTTATTTCAAATTAATCACAATTTTTACATACTTTTCTAGTGTACATATATAATCAAATCGTTGAATACTGTATTATATAATAGCTTTAGTTACGTTAAATCATCATTCGTATTAAAATTATAATCTATATAAAATTACGATTCTTGTTACTACGCATTAATATACGTACATATATACAGAAATACAATGTACAATTGAGAATAAGGTGATTTATTTTTTTAACGTTAAGGTTCTTAATGATATGATGAGTCCTCATTATTATACATTTACTCAAAATAATGACTAAAATGGAACAAACGAATAACGAGATGATTTGTTTTTTTATAATTACAAATTCCATAGTTAAATAATATTTTGACAATAAAAATGTCTATTATTATTATTATTTTTAAACCATTATTATGGTAATATATATTATACGAGTACCTATATAAGAATATATAGTTAATAATTATTCTTAAACATATATTAATTATTTTATACTTTTCTTTTAGATGTATTAAAAAAAAAACAACAATGATCCGCTAACATTAGAAAACAAAATAATAATATATTATTTATAACCTTTTCAATCATTTGAAAAATTTATCACACACGCTACAGAACTTGAAAAAAAATAGAAGTAAGAGGCCTTTTTCAAAACTCGCCAGATATGAATGTGATAAAGAAATTGAATAACGTATTCAAAAATTGTTATTTATAAAAACGTGGATAAACCAATACATTATTTAAAACATTATATGAATTCAGCCTTATAAATTGTATTCTCGATATTGCTACCAATCATGTTAATGAGTGATTTGAACAATTAATATTTTGATTCAGAGAATTGAACATGAGTGATGAGTAGGTAAATTAATTGATTTTTTAAACCAAATTATTCTAAAAAAGCTTAAGTTCAATTAATAATTTAAAGTTTAATATAAATAAAAATAACTTAACTTGGTTAAAAAATTAAATATAATTATTTTTATTTTATTTTTATGATTTAATTTTAAAAATAATGTGTATAACTATATTCAACTTTCAATTTTTTATCATTTAAAATTAAATATACCTTATACAATTTAATAAAACAACAAATTATAAAAACATTTTTTTTTTTATAAAATACTTTTATTTAACTTGATAAAACATAATTAATAGCAATATAACTTAATATTTTAAGAAAAATGTAACACATTAAGTTAAAAGTTAATATTTAAAAAAAAATTACTAGTTATAAGACTTGATTAAAATTAATTTACTTTTTATCACATTATTGCCTATTCATAAAATTGGATATGTTTTTATTAATTTTTAAGTTAATAAAAATAAATAAAAAGGTATGATTAAATGTATTTGTATTTGCATTAAGGGCAGCGAAAAACCTTGATTTTTACAAAAAATTCATTGTTTTATAAATTTGTAATAAGGATTATAATACACTTATTAATTTAAATTATAATCATTATTTATACACATATTGTAGTAATAATTATATATTTATAAAGCCGATATTTATTATAATCATTAATTAATTCTAGTTTTTTCATGGACTGGGGCGTTGAAAACTTCGAAAACTCGTGGATAATTTCACGCGGGTGTGTATAACCTCGTCGGTTTAACGTGCGCGTCTTTCCGGCTCGCAAAACTATCGTTAACTAATGCAAATTCGATTTACCGGAAAATAAAAAACATCGAACGATGTCTACAAAGTGTTCCCGCCGCGTTTGATCAGATCGATTATTATTTGATTAATTCGTATTTTTAAACATTACTCGTGTAATACAATATAATATATATATAAATGTAAAAAGTGATGGAAATCTAATATATATTATTTAAAATTTTTTTTTTCTTAAATTGAAAACTAAATAATTTCGTTATTTTTTAACTGAATAATATCTGATTTATTTGTAGACATTTTATAGACTATTTTTTTTTTCAAAATCTATTTTAAAAACAAATAAATTTGCAACATTTTTATAATTAAACTAAAAAACCGATAAAATACATTTTCGATGAAAGTTAATGAAACTGCCGCGGTATGAATTTAAATAAAAAGTACTTGCCGGGCGACACCCGGAATAACAACTGTATAATAATATAATTATATTATATAGTGTGACGAAACGTGATAATAATTGTCGGCATTTTTTACGAATACGCGCGCGTTTTAATCACTCCATCAAGGACGCGGCGAATATAAAATACGACATAGATAATAGCATTGATTATATCTATAATCAATGATAATAGTAATAATAAATCACGTAATAACGTGGAAATTATAATATTTTACGATTATTATTATATAGGTAGCCCCGGATGATATGTAATGATACGGAAGGCGCTGGACTCTGCTGGAGGGTATGGGACACGAGTACAGGGCGACGAAAGAAATTTTGGGACCAGCCGAAATAATATAATATATTATTATTATTTAAAATTGCCTGCTGTAATTTAATATCTATAGGGTGGAGCCTGGAGGTCTACCTCCACTGTGGGTCCACCGTGTAGGGCATGAATCAGTTGCGTATTTATTTTACACAATTACAAAACATCCAAGTAAATGTTTAGTTCGTTTTATGCTTGAACGAAGCAGTGATATGTAATTTCATATTGCATATAAATGAATAAAATATTGGGTGTTTTTTACTTTTAGTGCATATTTTTTTGTAGCATATTTATGAATTTAAAAATAAATTAATAACATTTTGTAAAAAGAAGAAGAAACTTCATAAAAAGTTTAAATAATTTTATCGTATTATTTTATGAGTTTTTATTTTAATAGAATTTATTAAAACGTTAAAGAAAGTCTAGTAAATAATTAACAAATATTGTTAAAAATTACTTTGTACTTATTTTGAATGAATTTTTTCGCGTTTTTAATTGCATACATGCACTTGAATATTTTATGACTTTTTTAGAACTACAAGTCCTCTATTCTAGGGTCTAGAATAATAAGTAATATCATTATTCTTATTGTATTATGTAATATAATATACTTTTTCAATATTTCATAACATTGATCGATTATTTTACTTACATTTTGAAAGTAATAACAATATACCTACACAATTTAATAATATATTATTGTATGCTATACCGCAGTTTAGGTTCATATTTAGTTATAACTTTATATAAAGTATAACGTATAACAATATAACATAAAATGTGAAAATACTTCTTGTAAATATTATATAGTTTGTATTGTGGTTATAAGATAATAAAAACATAGCTAGCCTATGACCATTTGTGACCATTATGTTTATGGTCCTGAAAAAACAATAAGTTGAGGCTATTTGTTTACATTAATCATGTGTGTGTAAACCAAATGCCTCAACTTTTAATCACTAATTTCATGAGTCTTCATGATAAGCCCTCGTGCCCTATCTATATATTTCATTATCAATGAATGTGTTATATTATATTACACTTAATACCTACTAACTATTTGTAATCGTTCTCTCTATATATAATTGTATATACAAATGTAACGAGTATATAGGCAATCTGGAGGCTAATTATCGAATATAATTTATCCTTATATATTATTTTTGATTTTTTGATGGTAGATAGAGACCTACTCTATTATTAGCTAAAACATTGGACCGAGACAAGACCACAATACTAATCTAACCTATACATACTTGTTTTTTTAGTAAGGTTAATATATATATTTAGAAAATGACCGGTAGACTAACTTCTATAATTTAATTAAATCATTCAACGTTCACCAAAAGATAAGTTCAACCAAGTTAAGTGAAATAAAAAATAAATATTATTACTACTGTGTTATACAACTTATTAAAAAAATATATATTCGTTTTTCTATTTAAATTTTAGGATTTTAGTTCAAATAAAATACGAATTTATTTAAATATAGACTTATAATATATAATACAATAAAATCCTATATTTAAAGAATAAAAATGTAAAATTAACACTATCTAACTATATAATACGTAATATTTAGTCTATACAACAATAAAACTAACATATACAATAATACTAACCTTACAATATAACTGTAGTATTGATGGAAAGTAACCCCCTCCCCCCCAACAAAATTAATTATTTATTCGAATTGTTCGATTTTAATTTGACTTGAAGTCGAATAAGTAAGTGCAAAGTGCTTAAATCTATTGGGTCTTTTTTCATGTGCAACTCGCCCATTCACTATCCTGTAAGTCGAACCTATGCTACGTAGTATATATTTTATACAAAATGATAAATAAAATCGTGTAACAAAAATTGTAGGGATTGCATAAAAATAATATAATATTTGTCGTTTTTGTCGTCTAGCAAAAAAGTTACAGCGTGTTAAAAAAATATACAACTTAATACACTACCTATAACTTATTTGCCAAGTGATATTTTATACAACGGATATGACATTCTCTCCACAATATCGTTTTCTTTAAATTTTCTAATAGATACTTTAAGTTCATATTAAATATCACTAATAAAATATCATTAATGTTCTGCTTTGCTATGATTTTGCTATATTATATATAGGTATACAAAGACAAAACATACAAGTATAACGTTCTCTTAATAATTAATTTTAAAATTTGAAAGTTTAAACATAATCAATTTCTAACTGTGTACATTGTTTATATAGTTTTAATTCTTAAAAGTTTAGGATTTTATAGAACTTTTTCTTCATGAACTTCGTATAATATATATTTGTAATTAAACGCAAAATTTGTGAATTCAGACATCAACGGGTTCGAGAAATAAAAAATGTATAATACCTACAAAATTACAAATTAATAATAATTTGTAATAGTAATAATAACTAATTAAAAAATAATATTCATGTCTTTATATTATGCTATTGTGTAAGCGAGACCGAAGTTGAATATAGATCACCAGCAAGATTAAATTTTGTATATTATAACATAATAATTATTTATGGTCATGTCGAGGAAGTAAAATCAAATCAAATCAAATCAAGTAAATAAATGAATTCAAATAAAAAGTCGAAATAAAGAACACAATCATATTGCATTATAATGACGCGCGCGTCGTGCCCGCGGGGCAGTAACGATAACAGCGGCGACGTCGACGAACATATAACCAACACGCGGTAGCGGTTCAACAAACGTCCGCTAAAAAATTCAATAGACTTCCTGCAATGGGCCCAACTACTTTGTCGAGTCCTTGAGACAGTTGATATCGTTATTTATGTACACATATTTTATTGTTATTATCGTAAATATTTTATTATATAAAAATATAATAATGTCTATTATATATTTATATTATCCGATATATAAAATATGTACAATGTACACGTATATTATATTATAATATTTATAGTACCTATATTGAAGTTCCTACTACCTGAACCTCGTTAGTGGTATACTGATATATATTCTATACCTATGCGTTTATATTATATTATATTTTCAATGTCAAGGACGTTTGTCAGTGGCGATATGAAAATATATAGTAAACACTATAAACGCGTCCGCGAGTATTTCTTAATTTTTTTTTTTCCATTTTGACGACTTGACGCTCGCGTAATATTTAAGTATTTTCCTGATCATCTTTAATAGTTTCCTTGTTTAGTATAAGTTTATTGTGTTTTGCAACATTATCTTTAATCTCGTATTCTTCTCTCGGTCGGTTCGGGAAGAAACTGGTTTATAAATTATAATGAAATTTTCGTTGTTTTTTTTCATCCAAGGTTTCGTGATTTCAAAACGACCGAAAACAATTCGACATATCTCCTTACATTATAATACGGTTTACACAATATTTTATCGAAAATAATATTTATTACTATGACAGTTTTATATTTCTATACACGCGTATCACGCATAAATATAAAATAACGCACTTTTCTACTATAATAAATTCTAAATATGGTTATAATATGTCTATAAAGTATGCACGTTCGCAGTATATAATTATTGAGCAATATAATTTAATTTTACTAATGATGTTTAATCTAAAAATATGCATCACCGACGCATTAACAAGAAAATTACGAAAAATGACTATCTATATTTTGTATTTACACGTTATAAGGTCAAGGCCGAGCGAGTTAACAATAATTGTTAATTACTCGTTACTCATCGCCAAATTAACTTAATTTGGAAAAAAGTAAATTAAAAATTGCCCAATTTTTGTCTAAACTATGATGTTTATCAAAAGTTTAATTTTCATATTTTGGTTTTTTAACATAATCTTAGTGCTATTTCTCAATAAAAATGATATTATGATAATTTATATTTGGTCAAAATTCTATCTTTAATTTAGATATCTTATTTGCATGGAATCAATTTTATGTCAACACGTTTTAGGTACATTAAAAAATTAACAGTTTTAGTTTTTAATTTTATTCTTATTCTTATTAACGAAAAAAGTAATACTCATTGGGTAATTCAATTAAATTTAACTTTACGTATTGACTAATTTTTAATCTTTATCTCGTTGCATTAGCTCAGCCTTGCAATAGTTACGTGTCATAATAATATTTTTATTAGGATTATTTTGTAATTAAATAAAATACCCACTAAGTATTTAATATATACAACAGAATACAATGTATAATGTAGGTATAGGTATATGCATCATAATATATAAAACAGGTATATAACAAATACTTTAGTCCAATAACGTAATAATATAACTCGTTTTTCAGGACTTCGATGACAAATCCAGAACATAATAATACTATTATCCTGTTTAAAATATTTAAAATCTACTCTAGTTTCTGATCATATAAAAAATAATATACCTATATTATATCTAAAATAACAAAATTTTAAAATATACTCAAATTAAAATAATTTTTAAAATAATGAAATATTTAACAATATATTTTACTACACAAATAAAAGTAATAATGTCCAATAATATTATGTAAGTGCATACGTAATAAAATTATATTAATTAATAAGTAAGTAGGTACTAGAAAACATAATTAAGTCCAAATGTGTTAATTGAATTTCAATATTATGTATCAGTAAATGTTTATATAATATATTGTATTGTATAATATAGATTAATTATTATTAATATTTTATAGCAATATGCAAAGTATGTATTGTATGTATAACAAGAATCTAAATAGTTAACCTTTAAATGTCTAATCTAATATTATTAGAACAGGTTTTCGCCATTCGTTTTTGTTTAAATTTCATTAATTAAAACAGAGTTTTAAATAAGGAAAATAAAAACCTAAAAATTAGAGAAAACAAATAAATTATGACGTACAAAAAACTTAATCTCATAAAATTTCATAAGATTCTAAAATTAAATTTTAATATAACATTACAATAACTACTATTAACTAGTACATATAATAATATTAATAGATACCTACTTAATAATTTCAATTTACTAGATACATCCAGTAAAGAAAAAACTATATTGAATTGTAATGTGTATACTGGTAATATTTCATTTTAATTAGGTTTAGGTGCATTAATAATTTAATATACAGTGTGATTACGATTATTGGAAACACTCAATAACTTTACAAATACTTATTATATTAGTATAAATTTTTTTTGTCAACATTATAAACTTAATTACACACTTGTTTATATGATTAGAATAATTTTATATTGATTAGTTTCGTGTATACGCACAAAACTATACTTTCTTTAAATGGCAACCTACCATTTATCGTGAATTATTTTTCTTTCGTTTTTTTCATAATTTTCAGTGTTGCAATCAACCGCATAAATTAAAAATTTGCTGAGTTAAAGCTATTTAAATATTTGACAGTATTAAACATTTTAATTGATAAATTACATTACATTAGATATGCATAATACTCTAATAACTCTAATAACTTTACTCAGACTTTTATTACATTTGAATAGTTTTTTTTTTAATACATTTATTTAATAAATTAAACTATTCACATATTTAAATAATTATAATAATTTTGAATCAATTAATTTCGCGTATCCGCACTGCATTTTTTTTTTTAAAGGTAACCTATTATTTTGATCACTAATTATTTTTCTTTGATTTTTTTTTATAATTTTTAGTGGTAAATTCATCTTCATAAATTTAGAATTGGCTGAGTTAGAGTAATTTTAATATTTTATATTATAATCATATATTACATATTATGATTATAATATCAAATATTCAATAGCTCTAATTGAGCCAATTTTTAATTTATGAGGTTAATTTCACCACTGAAAATTATGAAAAAAATCAAAGAAAAATAATTTATGATCAAAATGGTTGTCATTTAAAAAAAGTATAGTTTTGTGCGCATGCACGAAACTAATCAATATAAAATTATTCTAATTATGTAAACCAGTTTATAATTAAGTTTTTAATGTTGGCAAAAAAAACATTTAAATATAATGAGTATTTGTAAAGTTATCGAATGTTTCCACTTATCGTAATCACGCTGTATTATTATGTTTCAATATTTACATTTTATAAACAGAATAATCACTCATAACTAATCCTCCTAATTCATATTCCTTTACCTGTTTTGTAAAATCGAACGTGGAATGGATTTAATTTGAATTAGTTTTACAAAGATGTTGTTTATTTTATTATTTATTATTAATTATTATCATATTTTTTTTTTTTTTTATGTCTGAAAACATTTTTTTGGGTAGAAATAATGGTTCGATTACGATAAATAGAGTATGCTTCCAGTAGCAAATTGCATCTAGTTGATACTTTATTTAACTAATTTTTCGAATTTCTCAAAAGTTTTACCTTAGGAAAAGAAAAACTACCGAAAAATGAAGTAAAAAGGCGAAATTGCGGTGGCCGTAATTTTAAATAATTTGGGGTAACTAATACAGTTTTTAACGTGAGAATTGTACATTTTTTTGATTATTCTCGTATGTAGTTTACACACGCGATAAAATTTTTGGAACGGATTATCAATAGTATATTATTGTATATTTGACTGAGTTTTGCTGAGAATCGTATTTTCGAATACAATATCATTGCACTCAAATCTTATAGTAAAAATAAACCACTAATTTCTCTGAGGACTGAAAAGAAAACAGAGGAACGTCCAAAATTGAACTTTCCACTTTTTTATAATTATGATATACCTAAAAGATATTAATTTGGTAATAAAATTATATCTTCTCATCTTCTATATACTATATGTAAAGATTATTGATTATGCCATATTTTAGATTCTGAACAAAGTGAGGATTATGAATTGATTAAAGCTTTTATAGATTAAATTTTATGTTTTTCAGAAATAAATAACTGAAAAACATGGATATTTCCATAAAACACTATAATAAAGTGAAGATTATACAATATTTTACAGTGATAATTTAATTGATTGTAACAGTTAATATTTTATGCAAATAAGATTGTAGACACAGATTAAGATTACAGAAAAAATCATTTTTATAAATATGTATTAAAAATTACCGTTAGTTGTAACATATAAATGCTATAGTTTTAATGTGTTTAAATAAAACTACTGAAATTTTTCACTAAACCTGAAAAGATTTACATATCGAGTTCGATTATTTAGTTAAAATTTACATATCTTAAATTGTCTATATCTTAAAATGTGAACCTATATTAAAGTTTGGTCTCAAAACATTAAAACGAGTTTAACGATGTATAATGTAATGTTGTAAACATAATTTAATTAAAAAACAAAACGACATTAACTTGTTTACTGTGAAAAGTGGACGACTGCAGGTACTTATTGCAACTACAAGTTAGGTATACATATGTAAACATTAAAATCATAATTTCATATATTATTCATAAATTTCCACATTGTACAGTACCTATATAGTGTACGTATATATTTATTTTCATTCATAATATTATAGTATAATACTTAGATAGTATGATTTATATTTATACGTATTGTAAATAAATACTAATAAATAATAACGATGGTCGAAATTCCAATAATATCATATTTTGTATCATAATACTATATATCTATAAGCAATAATAATAGTGATATTTGGTAGTGGAGCTTACTCGCATAATATATTTAAAATAACCAAATAAATCATATTATAGTCAAAAACTTTAAAAACTTAAATGATTGTAGTATTTGTAACAAACATATATTTTATAATAACAACGTCGGTTAATCGATATGATCGGTGTGATTTCGATAATACACTCAGAAACAGTCGAAAAATATTTTGATAATTATTTTTTTATACATACCTATATAAACTACAGTATTACACCTACGTCACGGGAATTTATAAACAGGTTTATTTATTTCTTATATTTAGGTGTCGGTATATTTTTATAACCCGGTAGCGTTTTTATTACTCGTATTTCAGTTTTCCGTTTCTTATCCTAAGAACGTGCAACATCCAGTGGATGCTCGTAAAACATAAAGCTATTATTTTTGGAGGTCTTTTGAAGAAAATTTTACGATTTTCCCGCCCTCAAACCGTACCGCGGGACAAATGCACGGACCAACGGAGGGTGGCGTTTGTCCATTTGCCTTTTATGGGTTCCGCGCGATATTTCAACCCGGTACATTGCGTGTATAATATATAATATATATGTATAAGACCCCCTCTCGTCATCTTATACACCGAAATCGTAAATCACATTATTGTTCAGCAGTGACATTTATACTTGGCGCCCGTTAAAATAAAATGATGAGACGATAATAGAACGCGTTCCCTTTCGCGAAGTACTGCGAGACAAAAGCCTTCGGTGGAAATCGAAACCTTTAAAACTTTTATTTTATATTTTCGCTTTTAGTTTATAATAAATATATTCTCGAATGAAAAGTTCCGCGGGACGGCGGGGATTGTATACGCGGAGACAAAAAGAGAAAATAATTGGTATTTAATAACTTCAATATAAATAATTAAATTCGTTTACGATTTCATTAACAATTTCAATGAACAATAATGAGATTGTAAAATAAATTATTATAAATATAATTTATCAGTCATCAATTCATCGTTATAATATTATACCTATACAGTATTAAGCAAATATGACTGAATGTTTTGTTTTATACTTGGTAGATTTATTATAACACCTAATTCCATTCTTTGTACGCTGTTATTGCAATACTCCAATATCCAATATATCTACATATAACCAGTACTCATTATTCACTATGGTATTAAACGAAATCGGAGAATTGAGAATAAAAAAAACTTTATTTCTGAGTTTAAAAATTATGCTATTTAACGAGATAATATCAAACGACAAATACATTTAATGTTATAAGTTTGTAACTATAAAATGTACTTTTTTATATTATTTTTTATATGAAATATTTTAATATTAGCAAATATTGTCTGTAGATATTGAAATCACAACAGACAAAATTCAAGTAAACGAGTAATATTATATAGATAGACATCAGTGGCGTAAATGAGTAAAAAAAAGGGGGGCAAAATAGTGTACTGGGAATTACTTTTATTTTATTTTAATTAATAATAATAAGTGTTAATAATTGTACTAATAAGTCATAATATTATATTATGAAATAAATAATAATATCACAAAAATATTGAGTAAAACAACCAGTTATAACATATTAGTTGATTGTAATTATTTATTACATATTTTGGAATCGTTAACGTTGAATGTAGATAATGTGAAAAACCTCGCGAATTATCTTATTCTGTATGTTAACATGTTAGTAGTGTTAGTACCTGTTACCATTAATTATAGAATAGATTCTAGTCTATTCTATAATCAATGCTGTTACGTTCTAAAATTACATTCTGCATAATAATATTCTTTTATTTATACTTTTTAAAGATCTTAAAATTTGAACTGTTGACTTATTTGGGGGGGAGGGCAAAATGATACTTTTGAGCTTGCCCCCCCCCAAATTATGCACAATGCTATATTTTTAAATGTATCGAATAGGTTAAATCATTAAGATATAATTATTATAATATGATATATCTATAAGCTTTAATTAATCAACAAGTACCTGTAATAATAATTATTTACGAAAAGTATGTGAGTATAATTATAATTATACTATTATAATTATTTACAAACTCTAATAAAATACTTAAACGTTTAAACATATTTTATCTATCAAATAATTTAAAATTTTTAAAAATGTATTATGTAATAGGTATAATTATGATAGGTATGTAAAATGTAGGTATATTTATGATTTATGTGATGTATACGTCATAGCCACTTTGTGAAATCGGCCATTTCATGAAAATGTGACCACTAGCTGCGATCAATGAAGACCTAACTTCATCATTTCGTAAAATAATTAATTATCTAAATGGGTTTTCATGGAGTAGATAATTCCTAATTACCATATTTTCATATTTTATTACTTTTATTATCAATAAAAAAATAGTTATACATATAAAGTTATATATTATGTATCTATGTTTACTACTACCAAAATAATACATAATATAAAAATCGAATGTACCTAAGTATTAATGATAGACGACTATACGAGTATTAAATCTCATTCAATATCTTCCATAATATTTTTCTTATATTTATCTACATTATGTATAACTTATATATTTTTTTTATTGATACTTCTAATAATAGTAAAAACATAATATTATTATATATAGGTAAAGGAAACTATTTTTTTTTCTTCACAAATTGATTGATCATACATGGAAATAAATTACACAATATATAAAAATATACAATGTCAATTTTATGAAAAAGTGACAATTTAATGAGATATTTTAATATTTCACGAAATGACAAAAAAATGGATTTCATGAATAACTACGAGTTTACCACAATATAATGAATATACTCGTCGTCACTAAAACAAATATATAATAGTGTAATAATGGTGCGCGTGCATTAAAATCTCTTTTCTTCCTAATATTATGGTATAAATGTACAATAGATATTATATAAATTCATATACAAACCATTAAAGATCAAGATTTCATAAAAAAATCAATTTACGAAAACTTGGGAAAGCATATTATGGAATAAATGACAAAAAGATTTGTACCATGTGTATAAGTGCACTTATAGAAATTATATACAATATATTATATATTATTATATAGAATATATTTCTATATATAAATTTACGAAAAAAATATTAAAACGCGAAAAATATAATATGTGGAAACGTGTAGTTTATTCAACTTTCCAAATTTATCATTTCTTTAATTTTACCTGAACATGTTTCGTCATTTTTATATTTAATTCGTTCATCACGGAATTTGCACAGCATTTTTTTGTTTTCACTAAATACGAACATGTCCCCAGCCACACCTGAGGGACAAATATTGCGATTTTGGAATTTTTTTTTACGTCAACTTTTTTGGAATGTAATTAGCATGAATTCGGAAAAATGTCGTACAAATTCCATAATGATCATACGAATTACATGCTTAGTAATGAAATAAAAAAAAAAATTTGAAGATTCGAATGGGGTGGTGCTGGGGACATGCACGTGTTTTTAATATCGAGGAACGCTTTGCTCGTGTATAATAATTGCTTTATCTTTGCCCGCCACCGATGTAATTCATATTATTTTATACAACAGTAGAGTCACGTCATATTTATCATTTATCTTTGTTATTTGGGCATATCCTGGATGACATGTGTGACATCATGATCGTTAATGATAGAATTATGTAAATATGAAAGTTCATATACTGTTATTTATACGAAAACCATATGTATTTTACGCGTACATCATAATATATATTATACCACGTAAATAAGAAACATATCATATATTATATGTTGTTCTTTTATATCTATTTATATAATATACGTATATAGGTACATGCAGAACACCGATAAAGTATGATCATTAATGTAATCCATTTAAGCTTATAAAATATAATTTATTCGCTATGCGTATTTAAATTATACTAAATAGTAAACACTACCGTTTTCATAATGTCTGTACAGTGTAGGTATATATATTGCCACCTACACTTAAAATAAAAACAAAATGTTTAAATCTAAACACAAAATGCTTGGTTACATTATTATATTATATTACACTTTCCACCCTGCTGCTTATATACAGTATGAATAATAAATTCGTAATAAAATTCCTATACTAACAATATTTAAGCATGAAATAGAGTTTTTATTTTTCGAAACCAGAATTGAGAGTTGTATTTTAATATAAATATATAATATTAAAAATACGATTCACTTCGATAATTAATTAATAATAACGGAAAGCCAGTATAACATTGTTATTATTAAACATAAATATAACCCATTATTATGAGTTAATACTCGCGTTTAATTGTCGTTAACATTCTTATGGCAACCTCGGAAGACGATTAAAATAAAAATGGAATCATAATTCTATTTGACTAACTAAGACCATAAATAATCACATCCAAAATGCCATTATCGAATGGCTTCTTAAATACCTATCAATTCTATTCTCACTTACACTTATTGCAAATTATATTAATAAATTATATAGCAAAACAAAAGCATATAATTCTTGTCAAATGAAAACCTTAATATTACTTATAACAGTATAAAAAAACTGTACACTGAAGTACTTATATTTCAAACATTTAACTCTGATTTCATATTTGTTATGGATTTACTATAACTATAACTAACTTTAAAACTATAATATCACTCAGTTTGTGTCAGTGGCACATTTCAAGAAGATGGATTTCGGGTCTGGACTCACCCTTTGGACCGTAAAAGCATTTTTAATAGTTACTTTAATAATTCTAATATATACTTTATCATTTACTATACAAAGTGCGAATTTAAATGATAAAAATTTCGATTTATTAAAATTATTTAATTTTATATTTTGTATGTAATATATGATATGAAAACAATTTCCATAGTTGGACCTCCCTTAAAATAAATTCTGGTTGCATAATACAAATAATTTCAAAGGGATCTAGCTTGACCGCTACAAAATCATGATAATCATCATTATGAATTATTTTAACAATTTTTTAATAATGTATTTGATGAAAATACTAAATTAATTAATATAGATGAAATGTATGAAATTAAAAACTGTTACATTTAAAAAAAAAATTTCAATAAAACTAACGAAATTTATTTATTTATCATAATTTATGATATACAAAATCATTATATCAAACAGAAAAATAATCAATTATACCCAATTGTATTTGTAATACAATCTTTTTTAGTAGCTAATTTAATTAATCAAAACTAAATTCATCAGAAGACTTGTCTTCTGCGGGACTTTAAGATATTCATGTTTGTCAGTATACTTCAATTTAACTATAATTAATATCGTGTCAGTTATATGAATGAGTGTTGTGAGATTACCGTCATATGTTTAAATATTGCATATTATTAAATATGTATATATATATATATATATTTATATTGAGCAATTTGAAAACGACATTTTTTAATTGATAACTTAAAATTTGCGTTGTTTAAATTAATGAAATCATATTTTAACAATTTAACAAATAATAAAATATTATATTTGTACAATACAGTGGCGCGACCAGAAAAAAATTTTGGTGAGGAACAATGTAATATTAGTATATAATGTATTATATTATATACCTACTAAACATCAGTGGTAGATCTGGACCATCTTACCGATAGGGGGTGGGGGGGGGGACAAATTATATATTATTTATTATTTTTTATTATTGGGACTTATATATAGACGATGCAGAAGGTCCGTGTAGAGTGTCAATATTATACATATAAAAAATTTAATTTTTATTTTTTCGGATGGGAAAAATACCCCCCCCCCTTGAATCTGCCTCTGCGACATAAATATATTATACTCTCATTTATGCTAAATATTGGGAACATATTATACACTTTTTATTTTCAAACATAATAACTCAAAGATTTATCTGTATTTAATAATCTTTTTTATGTTTTCGTCATTTCATCAAGTACCATTACTAGATGAATATTATTATATATACATATACCTAAGTATAGTCCAATCATTTCATTTAGTCTTTCTTGACTTGTATATTATATCGAAGATTCAAAGGTTCATTTTAAGTCGACACAATATAAAAAAAGATCTCTCTCTCTCTCTCTCTGATAGATACTGTTATTGGTAGTATAAGTATTTGTAACCAATTTAAAATTACTGGGTAAAAATCTGGATTGTAGTAAAAAAAATATCTCTGTTATACCTAGTATTTTTTTATAAATTGAATGCGCAACTGTCGCATACTTCTAAGTTATAGTAATCATATATCTAACTACTGTTATTTAATATATCAGTATACAAATTGTAAATAATTTTGAAGTCTTCATAATAATTTTCTTTAGAAATTTGTGTTCCAAGTTTTGGTACAAATGGTATAATAAACAATTAAAAATTTGGTTCTATGTTTAAGAAAGCTATCGTTCATCGATAAAATTGTTAAGAAATTCAATAATATTCTACTTGGATTATTTTGTAGATAAATTAATTCGATTTATGGTTTTTGGAAACAATAAAATATTAACTTCAAAAATAGAACAGGAACTTTCAACTTTTTTAAATATATCTTGAGACTCAGCATCAACATTCTCACAGATTTTTTAAATAGTTTATCAGGAAATTTTAGAGCTAATTCTAAACCTAAATTTTAATTTTGAAAAATTTCGCATTTTAAAATTTCGGAATTTAGTATTATTTCAAAATGTTTGATATACAATAAAAAAAAAATTTAATTATGATTTGGGATTATTTATAACCCTCCCCCCTGATTGCGCCACTAACACAATATGTAAGTCATGGGAAACTAGAATTATATTCTGTCGATGGATTGGCATAGATTTTACATATTTTTTACTTCTGTATTGCATCTGGTTACGTGTGTAACTAACTAGTATAAGTATATTTTATATTATACTCTTGTATACTAGACGAATTTAATTTATGTTCGTTACCTTGAACAATTTTATTTTTATCGCCAAATCGGTTTCAATTTTTTCTTTTTTTATCATAAAAACTACATAAGATTCGTTTTAATGTAAACCCACGTGACATGTATAAATTGTTATAAATAGTAAATACATGCGACTAAAATTGTATTTTATAATATAGATCGGGAGTTGTTTTTAAACGAACAATACAGCATGTCACAAACGTACTTTATATACGGTCGTGTGTGATATTTATAATAAATATGTAATTAGTTTTATTAAATATATCAATACATATAATAAAGAAATCGCGTTCAGAATAATTATCGTGTAGAATAAATAATATTATAATAGATATTTATTTATTTTAACGAGATAAAATGCAATAACAGCGCAAATTCAAGGATTCTTTGTAAAATTATTAGTACTATATTATATAGGTAGTAAAACTAGGAAACGGCAAATCTCAATCGGAATGCACCGACCGCGCACAAACCTTCGGCTATTTACCGCCGACTAGTTTTACCTATAAACTATACGGATGTAATCACTAATCGCAATATCGCAATATTTAAATGGCATCAAATTCGCTTAAGTTATAAGGCAGATTTGGCAGATTTAGAGAACTATTCACAATCAAATATTTCTCAATATTTATCGATTGATTATATTCGCTTAGTTTTCAATATCAGTGTAAAATTTTCAAATCGTTATGATACACTCTGTATATATCGATGATATATATAATTTTATTACATAATAATAATATTATGTCTATACAACCATTTCATATGAATTTAATATACCTAAATACGTAAATAAGTTACATTATTTTATGCAACCAATCACAACTAATAATATGTGATATTCTTAATTATATTATAGTATTATACATTTTCAGCATTTTCTACAATATCTACCTATATAATTTAATTAAAAATACTATTATTATTACTTTACTTAACAATATACTTCGTGTCAAAGAAAGTTCCCCTTCCGTAGAAGTATTTGCATAGCGTTTGAAGTCTAAATCACATTAAAATAAATCCATTATCATAATTGATTGACCGCACTAAAAACATAAACTAAAATTTTTTAACATAAAACCGAATAATATACATAATGTATATATGTTCAAATATTTATTCTCTATAAATTTCTACGGAAATAAATCAAACGTTGCGAATAACAAAAACATAAAATAAATAAAAAAACATTAAAAATGACAATTAAGCTCTCAAAGCATTTGTAATAAAAATAAAAAATGTAATAAAAACGAGGGAAAGTGAATTTCATCGAAAAGTTCTGGGGAAATAAAAACTTTATTCTAGTATTATACATACCTATAGCCTAATATAGTTTGATGTAAAATAAAAAATAAAAACATAGTATTCTATAAGACATTTATATACTTTATAGTTTATACAAATACCTACGTGGAAAAAGAATATAATTATTATTAGATATGAATTTGTTTATAACGATTTATAAATTAAACTAAATATCTAGATTTTTTTAAGTTATCACAAGTTTATTATTACGTGATCGCAATCTTATACACAAAGAATCTCATCGCCTTGAAAATAAAAATTTTTTTTTATTTGATATTTTTGAAGTACGACTTTTATAAAATATCTATTGCAGTTGGAGCTAATAGTTATACAGTAAACAGGTATAAACAATCAGTGGCGTACATTCAATTGTCTTATGGGGGAGATTAAATAATTAAATAAACAAGAGATAAGGGATAAAGTTATAAATTAAAATAATATTCGATTAACTAATTAATAGGTCTATGATTTCGATGACGCCGGCGATGTCACAGACGATTTTTACTTCCCAAATTTTTACCCCCTTAAATTTTGACCACCTAAATTAACAATGTATTTTTGTTAGAATTCAAGTGTGTTTATATGGATTGTCCTATTTTTAGATTAGATTTTTTCTGGTGGTTTGATTATAGTAGTTATTATCACGTTATTATAAAAATATCAATTGTTACAATAATAATAATCATTATTCACCTAAGAAAAATTATATTATAATATAAAAAGGTTTAGATTTTAAAAGTTTACTAGTTTTAATTTTAATATGATAAATTCAATAATATTAGACAAAGTACATTGCATAATTATAATTATAGTGTTTTAGGATTATATTAATGTTTTTCTAATTAAAAATAAAATGTTTGGGGAAATATTTAGATAAAATAAACATCCAAATCAATAATTGCATACATATATTATTTATATTAATCACATGCAAATTACCTCAGCTATTTTAACACAATATGGTGAAAAATTAGGAGTGTAAAATATTTTATCTCAGTTGCTTTTTAACCATCAGTAAAAATTAAGGTGAATACAATTTTAGCAACATCGATTTTTACCCCTTGTAAAAATATAGGGAGTAATTATTACTTGTTTTCCATATGAATATTGCATTATCACCATAGTTGATTTTTACTTGCATCGGTAAAAATTTAAGTGGGTTAAATATTTTAATACAGTTTGTTGTTATTTCTTCGATAAAAAATATAGAGGATAAATCTTTCGTGGTTAAAATTTAGGAGGGTAAAAATCACCTGTTACACCGGTATGCGGGTTTGCCATTAGAAAAATAGACACACGGGTAACAGGTCACAGCATAGAAACAATTTAGTATTAACTAATGATGATAAACAATATTTAATATCTACACAAAAATAGTTTTTATGTAAATAGTAAACATTTAATTGTATCTTTACCTCCTCTGACGAAAAATTAATATTTTTGTGATTCCATAATAATTGACAAATAGACAAATTGACCTACCTAATTTTATACACTTAATGATATTTTCAGTGTATATTTTTCATTCTAACCATTTCAAAATTGGATTTTTGTCCTTGAGGAGGATTTACCCCCCCCTCCCTCATTTGTACGCCACTATAAACAATAAATACATAACACAGAAGAACAAACCATATTATAATATAATATGTATTGTATTTGGCGCTTACTTGAACATTTTTTGCTCAATTCTTTAAATTTCCATAAACACATTTATATAATAAATATACAATTTGTATAATATTGGGCTAATACGAGTACCTACGTAAGTAGGTATGCAAAATGGAAATGTACCAATATATAATTTAGTAGTTAAGTTTTAGAAACATAAATGAAAAAAATTGTTTTTAATTTAATATTAGAATTAATTAAATAACTATTTGAAAATTAAACTATTAAATAAAATGACATATTTAATAATATGCTAATTAGAGTAATAATTAACAAAAATCAGATTGTCAAAATTATGAAAAAAAAAGTTATTGGCGAGGACTGAGGAAATTATGACAAACATATGTTTTTGATGTTAAAGCAGATAATAATATCGCTGGGCCATACTGTATGATTATTATTATGATTCGATGGCTCATTAAAACGGACTTAACTTGTGTTGCATGATGACGACGACGAGTGCTCCTATTTTCGTCATTTTTATTACACAATATTGCGTGTACGATTACTAAATAATATTATTATCATCATTCTAATTTTCAATATTAATTTTTCAAAGACGCGATCATAAATATAATAATATTATTTCGTTTTTCAAGTCGGTGGCACTACGGTTTCACGGCCGACGAAACTCGACTGACATTGTAATAATAGAGTTCATTCTATTTGAGTTGTTCCTACTATTAATACTTTCATAACCTCTCGGCGGACACGTTTGAAAAACTATTCGTTTCGATTAAGTTTGTTTGCTTTATTTTCATCCGACTACGTTTGCAAATAATATTATATTATACGCGGAAATGGTATGTGAAATATTTTATCACATTTTATTATGCATAATATGTATTAAATATTTATATATGACGTGTTGACCTATATACCCACGCTGGTAATGAATTCCGACTTTAGAATTCTATCGAAGTCTTGACTTTGAGTTTTCTCATTAAAAAATTACATAAGTAATTTAAATTATTATATTTATATTAATAATTAATATACATTAACCAGTAGTGACTAGCATTGCTATATTCAGCGAAGGGGTTTCCGTGTTCAAATCTCTCCTGAAAATTTGACGACATTATGAAATGATAATATATATTTAAATATTTTAAGAAACAACGAGATTTTCATTATAATATTAAGGTAAATAATTAACATCTTCACACCCTAACAAAAAAAAAAAAAAAAATTATTACTGAAGATGGCCATGGTCACTTATAGTCAGTAGCCGCGTGACAGTTGTATACGCACAAATTCTTACTGGATATATATTTTAGAATACCTATCTTTATTTATAATAGAGAATCGTTTATCGTTATTTTTATTCTCTTTCCGAGATCAAATAATGGTTTTAAACAAATTATTTATTTATTTGTTTTGTTTATTGCTACTTGTCACTTATGTAATAATTATAGCCAATAGGTATATTTATTTTTGTTTTAATGTTGTAACTATTTAATTATTAGGTTTCGTTTATTTAATAATTATTATTACTGTGCGTCCGTGTATATCCAATTTATATTTTTATACTCTGTGCTCACTAAGGCATTTATTATTAAAAATATAAAAATATGTTCGAGTTATTAAATAAATATAATTTGGGGGGGGGGGGGGGGGCAAAGCCCCACCAGCTCCTCCAGCCCCTCCCCCATAATTACGCTTTTAACTACATGTGAATGTGATAAATATAAAATATTGTATTATATAATATGAATTATATTGTCTAAACTTAACTACTAGCTATTAATATTAAATATTACCATAAATACATCATAAATTTATAACACATAATATAGCAATAGCCACAATATGTAGGTAGTGCAAATTTCAGCGTATGTATTCTATCATCTCTCAACTGTAAAGACTAAAAATCGTTGATATTGCTATACCTATACAATCCAAGGAAATAATCGAATATTGGACTATATGTTTCCGAGGTCTATCCTGTATTGGAAATTGGTTTATTATATTATGTCTTCAATATTAAAATCCTTGTGTTCTATATATTAAAAATAAACCTTCAATATATTTTGAATGATAAAATCCATGAATTGATTAACATAATAGATAGTCTAATACAAATTATGTTTGTATAAAAATTGTATAAAAAAAAATGATGAACCGTAAAATAAATATCACACAATAAAAAAACTAATTACCTAGGTACCTCTACGATCATATTTACTCTTTGTATCCTCAAAGGTTAATGTGTTACGCAATGTAGTGTGTATATTTTTTATTAAACTGATGAACATTGTCATGATTAGATTTATCAAGTTACGCATTGCAGACAAAAGAAGAGAGAAGTAAAATTTTGAAGCACTGAAAATTTAAAAATTTAAACTTTAAATTAATATCAATAATAGTTCACGGTTTGATTTAATAATATAATGGGAACCCTAAGGAAGTTTGCAGGACTTAGACACTCTATACACTTTCTAAATTTTGAACAACTCTAATTTATAACTCTTTAAAATATTGTTGTAATAGTTTATTGTAACTTACAATAAATTGTATTTACTTTATAATTATTTGTTTAAGAGAAAAAAATTCTCAGTTCTTGTTAAAAGTTCTCGGTTAAATACTGAATAGTCGCAACTTTTATATTACATATTAATATTATGTTTTCAAAATTTTGAAAATCAAAAGTTAATAGGTAACGTTTTTTCAAAGTGAAATATTAAAGCTACTTATGCAAAAATATTAAATAGATTATGTGAAGGAATATACCAGACAAAATTACTGATATTTTCAATTTTCATTGTTTTAAGAAATATTCGGTGTATCATTTATTATAAGCAAAATCACCACGTAGGTATGTTATTTAAAATTTAAATAAACTTTAGACACTTGCCCGATAAAGAAACTTCGCTGCCGTAAATTTTATTCTACTAATTCATATTTAATAAATCTTATTAGAATTTGAAAATATTGGTTTATTTCTGAGGGTATCTCATCATGAGTACTTGTAGACAGTAGCAGTAAACCTATGGAATAGATTTCAATAGCACGAAAAAAAATTGATAATCTTGAAAACCATCTTAATAACTGTTAAGTGTAACCTTATTACCTTATAATTAGGCATATTACAAATAAATATTAACCAGGAGGCTTGTGGGCTAAGCACTCCAAATTTCCTATTAGCCCCCTTAAAAATTGTTTGAGTTTTACATATTTACCTTTACAAATGTTATATTGTTATAACAATATTAATTTAATATATAAATTAATTATATTAATCTTAAAAATTTTAGCCACAGAAATTTTAATATATTTCCGCCTATAAGTACATATAAGTATATGATGCGGCAGAGGGTTCTGACGAATTTTTATGTATGTCTGCCAAACATAGATTAAAGATTTTTTTTTTTGTATCTGAAAACATTTGTTGGAGTAGAAATAATAATCCGATTACCACAAATAAGGTATGCTTCCGTACCAAATTTCATCTAGTAAGTACTTAATTTAGTTCGTTTTTCGAATTTCTTAAAAGTTTTTCTTAAGGAGCAGAAAAACTACTAAAAAATGGCGAAAAATCGGCAAAATTACTGTTTTCATTATTTTGAATTTTTATACTTCGTGATAACTTATTCTGTTTTGATCATAGGGACTTGAAATTTTTTTTAAATATTAACATAGGTAATTTACACACGTCGTAAAATTTTAGAATGGATTATTAATATAATATATTGCAATTAAGCCCGTGCGAAAGATTTCATAATGGATGGGAAGGAGTTTGAAAAAAAATGTCGACGAAAGTTGATAAAAAGCAAACGTGAAAATAACACTATATATATATATATATATATATATAAAACTATTCTTAAATACTAAATAAATTAATATTCATCGAATATAGTGAGAGTAGACTGCGTGGATAGACTGCGATAGATAGTAAATAGATATATAGATGATCAATCACCCACTAAAATATTATACACCAGGAAAGGCTTGAGCCTGACATGGTTAATCATAGGCAGTGATACAAAGAAAAACAAAGAAAAAGATATACGTTTTTTATATTCTATGAACTATTAAACAAATACCTTTATTTTGTTAACTGATGTTTTGTATTAAAGATTATCGTTTAATTGCTTATTTCTTGCAAGAAAAATAAAATTGTTTTTTTAACAATTAATTATAGAAGTTAATTAATAATTCATGCGAAATATGTTCTAAAGTACCTAAGTAATTTACAAAAATTATGTCTTATTAAAACAAAATACGTTAATAATGTATAACAAAAACACAAGATTATATTAGATCTATTGTTATTTATTCTTTTGAATCGTTTATTATTTAATTGATTCGTAACGAGGTACGAATTAAGAACCTAAACTTGACAATTTAAGTTTTGCATTGTCGTGATTTTGAATTTTTGAAATATTCCTCATTAGAGATAGACGTTGATTTCAACATGTGGGTATTTTAACATACAAGTAATATTTAATATCATGGAATATAATAAATTTATATTAGTTTACTCCATGATTGAGTATATATTAGCTCTGTCTCTTTCTGTTAACATTGTCACGGGTTTCTCTCTCTATGCACGGTACTTAACAGTTTATACTGTTTATAGGTCTATCACACTGTTTTCTTGTTTTTTTTTTCAGCTTTTCACTGTTATACTGTTAATTGTTATCTTTACATTTTGCTTTTTGTTACTTGCCATTTGGTCTGTTGAAAAGAATTTTCTAGATTTATCGATACATGCTTACAAGTTACAATTAACAAAGCTTTGAAGTTTATATGGAACGCATTTGTTTTTAAATTCTTTGGTGAGTAATTTAAATGGATCCATATTTGTGTCCATGTCCAATGTCCGTATTGAAATAAAATTATGCCGAGTTAATTTTGTTATATTACACAATTTATTATGTTAACATCATTTAAACTAACACAGTAATGATAAAACCTTTCAAACTATGGTAAGGTTATTTTTTATATCTATATTTAGATAGTTCGTGTGGTGTGCATTTATATTAGTAGTATTATGATGTATTTGTAATTGTTATGCGATATAAAATTTGCAAAATGATTGATCTGACAATGAGATATTTTGTTTAAATCAGGATTTCGAAGAGTTGCATGACTGTGATGAAGATAAGTTATACAGAAGCTTAACCATGTTTTGTTGGGGTAACACGGTCAATGGAGAACTTGGTCTTGGGGGTATTGAGGAGAACCACATACTCAGCCCAGAAGAAATCACCAATTTTGCTAGTGTAAATCATATTAAATCAGGTGCGCTTAATAATGCAATGTATATAACTTATTAACACAATTATTATGTTTCAAATATATTTCAGTTGCTTGTGGAAAGAATCATACATTAGCTGTAACGGAAGATGGAAAATTATATACTTGTGGTAGTAATGATTTTGGTCAGTTAGGACACGAAGGACCTAGAACTAAATTACGTAAGTAAAATATGTTTTACAACTAAGTGCCTAATTGAATTCTTCAATTTTTTAATTTTACAGAACAAGTTACAAGTGTTGATTCCTTAGTAATGACAAATGTAGCATGTGGAGAAGTTCATTCGATGGCATTGAATGAATGGGGACAATTATATACTTGGGGCTCTGATTCAAATAGTCAATTAGGTGAATTTTAGATAATAATTATGTTTTACAATTATCATAAACAAAATGGGTTCATCTAATTTTATAATAAAATTTAGGACTTGAAAACGAAAAAGAAGAAATTCAATATAAACCAAAAATTGTTAAATCATTAGCCAGTATGCTATTAGTTCAAATTAGTTGTGGATATAAACATTGCATGGCTCTAACAAATCGTAAATCAATTTTGTTTTTATTTTACATTTATTATTTTTCAAATAAACTAATTTAACTATTTGCTCACAATTA
Source organism: Eriosoma lanigerum (assembly GCA_013282895.1). Taxonomy (NCBI): domain Eukaryota; kingdom Metazoa; phylum Arthropoda; class Insecta; order Hemiptera; family Aphididae; genus Eriosoma; species Eriosoma lanigerum. The sequence goes on from CM023359.1 coordinate 21,306,404, forward strand.
TTTTTTCTATTATATATAATATTATGTATTATCTTTAATCTTAATACATAATATAATTTATAGATGGAGAATTATATACTTGGGGCTCAAATGAATATGGACAGTTAGGACTTGGCTTAGGGTCACCTATTAAAGTATCAAAGCCAACATTAGTTAAATCACTTATTGGTTTACCGATTTCATTTATTGCTTGTGGTGGATATCATAGTTTTATTGTATCAAAATCTGGTAAGATTAATTAGTAAATTAGGAACACTATTAAACTATTAAACTACCAACTTATACTATTTAATATTTATGTATCTTAAATAGGTGCCGTTTTCAGTTGGGGAAAAAATGATTTTGGACAATTAGGATTGAACAATCAAATTAATACACCATCACCTGTACAATTGAAAACTATACGAAATGTCAAAGTTAAATATATTGCTGGCGGAGAAGATTTCTCAGTTTTCTTAACATATGTAATAATTATTAATTATTTTCAAATCATAATTTTGTATTATATAATTTAATTATTTAGGATGGTGGTGTGTTTACATGTGGTGCTGGAATGTATGGTCAATTAGGTCATGGTTCTTTTTCAAATGAAATTATTCCTAGAAAAGTAATAGAGCTCATGGGTAGTACTGTAACTCAAGTGACTTGTGGACGGTACTAAATTTTAACTGTAATATAATATTTAGACCATATTTTCCACTAATTGAAAATATCTTTTAATTTAAAGGAGACATACTTTAACTCTGGTGCCCTCAAAAGGTCGATTGTACTCATTTGGACTTGGTGGTGTTGGCCAATTAGGTACAAAAGCATCAATTAATTCAAATACACCTCAATTAGTATTAGGACCTTGGCTATCTCCTTCTGGAACCTCTATAATACAAACAAATAAGCAATATATTGTTAAGAGTATTTTTGCTGGTGGTGATCAATGCTTTGTTAAAGTTACACATAAAAAGGTATTTTTGTTTTGTTTTATTAATATTAATTGCTCTAAGTTATTAGAAATGTTATTTTATAGAATGAGATTCCTCCAGATGATTATCGAATATTAGAACAAAACTCTCAAATTTGGACTGTGAAACTTTCAGATGTATTAAATTTGTCAACTATTCTACCAGAAAACACTGTTGACCAAGAGCGAATGTCGTATGTATATTTGTCTGATAAATAAAATAGTAAATATATTTAATTTTTGTAATTTAAGATTTGTTGAAATCGTGATGAGCAGTTTATCTTGTTTAAATGGTTCATTTTTAATGTTGAATGGCAGTCATTATACTTGTTCAGAAAGTAATCATGGTATAGATTTTGATCTTGCTGCACAATGTTTCGATGTAATTAGTCATATACAAAATACATCCTTAAGTGATTTAGTAAGTATTAATTTATCTAATAGTACTTTTTTATTACATATTTATAATTGGATTTTAGATATTGACATCATTAGCCAGTGCAGTTGATTCTTTATCACTGCCTGTGCCTGATGTAGAATCATTAAGATTCTACTTAACCTTACCTATGTATCACGAGTTTAAAAATATTACAAATTCCACTATACTTCAAGTGCCTTATGCTGAAGCTTTATTATATTTGAAAAATATAGAAGTAAACACTCTTGGTAAGAACAAAAAATGAAAATTATATAATACTTTTAAAATGTCTGACTTAAAAATCAGTACTTGAATAATTTGGATATTTAAACTAATTTTACTTCATTTTAGTGATGTGACAAATAGTTCAAAATTCGAACTGAACTCGGGGTGTTAAATTTAATTTGGAAATCAAATTTTCTAATCAAAACTTTCATGCTTCTACAAGATCTGTTCAAAAAAATATACCGAACATTTGACTTTGCGCGTGAGCCGTCTGATTAATCGTGTTTCTGCAAAAAGCACTATCTTTATCTATATTCCTTTGTAACAAGATGCCACTTGCTGTATTTACCTAGCTCTTAACTCTCTGAATTTTGTACTCGTTGAATGAACAAGTGACTGTTTTGCGAAATAATGAAATATTAATTATGTAAGACTTAAGAATAGCATTTGAGTGTTAAATTTTATGTTTTACTTGAAAAATCATTTTTGGAAACTTGGACAATGCTTTAACAAGCTTCTAAGGGATACTGTATGAATCGTATCCAATTTCACGAGTGGTTTAAGTGTTTTAAATCAAGCAGATAGTCAATTGACAAAGATCCAAGATCGGGATGACCATCAACCTCAACAAACAATGATAACATTAATGTTATTCAACCTGTTATTTGTGAATGTCGTCGTTTAACTATATAAGAGGATGCATAGAAGGTCGGTATTAAGAGCTAGGTTAATACAGCAAGTGATATCTTGTTACAAAATAATATAACTAGATATAGTGATTTTTACGGAGACACAATCAAACACTCTGCATGCAATTTCAAAAGTTCAGTCTTTTTTAACAGACTTCTTAAAAGTAGATTATTTTTATTTTTAATAGTTTGGTTTGATTCGTATTTCAATATTAGACTTCATCACAAAACTACTTAATTTACATATTCAAATTTTAATTATGTTTATATGGATATTAAAATAAAAACTTTTGCCCTTTTGGTCTTCGGAGAAATTAGTGGAATATTATTGTATTATATTATAATTAAAATTTTAATACAATAATATTACATTCAAAAAACGACTAAGCAGATATTTTTACAATGTATACTGATAACATTTATTATTATAAATTTTATTTATTTATCATATAATATGTAACAGAAAAATGATTTATCATAAAATAATGAAATTCAAGTTCATCAAAAATGTAAATTCCACGAATTTTACTGTTTTCTGCTGTTATTAATGATTTTTCCTGTTCCATTAAAAAAATATTGAGAATTTCAAAAAATACCTAAGTAATGTACCCTTTGGTGGATGTTTTTACGCAAGTAAAACATGTATTAAACACAATGCGATAAATTTAAATTAATAATTTATATATATTATTAATTTTATACCGTAATTTAAATGTAATATTTCTTAATACAAATTAATAAATTATTAATAATTCTGCTAATTTAATATCATGAAAATTATATTTATCGTGTGTGAATGTGTATCAGACTGAAGACATTTTCTAAAATAGATTAATGAAATATTAACGTTATTAAAATAATATAAAGAGTGCAAATACAATATACGAAATATAAATAGTAAACATAACAATAAAAACAGGACATGATACATTGAAATATACTACGTAACACGACTATGACCATAGCAAAACTAATAGTTTTTTTTTTTTATTTATATATATAATATGGAAGAAAAAGTTATGTGTGGGTAAAATATTTGGTGTAGTTATAGAACTGAATAATATTATAAAATACAATGATGCTACTGTTGTTTGATCATCTGTCATTTTGTATTGGTATCGGCTCTTTACTGGCCAATATTAAGAACCCAGTCGTACAGAAATAGTGTTACTAGCTGCATCACCATCGAGTGCTATTTTTTATGAAAAGCACTATAGACAAAATTCTCTATCTAAAGCATACCCTATTTGTGGTAATCTGAGACATTGACTATCCCAAAAAGTGCTTTCAGACATAAAATTATTATTTTTCATCAATTTCACTGAAAATTCTAATTTTAAATGCTTATTAAAAAAAAATTAAATCTATCGATTTCCAACAATTTTTTGAAACTGAGTTAATTAATATAAATCATAATTTTTAGATTATACATCTGTTAAATTATCAAATCGTAAAATCAAAATTGCAAATTATATTGAACATTAGAAAAGAATTCCAAAATTCTGTATTTAGTTATAAAATTAATGTAAAAATTCCAAAATTTTCACGTATAGAACACCTATATTAATAACATGATTAATACTTTAAAAAGTCCCTACATTCAAAATTGCATTAGTTATTATGAAAAATTGAATAGAGATCTTCACAGTTTTTGTAAATTTTGCATTATTTTGGTAGTTTTTCATCTCCCAAAAAGAAACATTTGAAAAATTCGAAAAATCAGCAAAATGTACCAACTAGGATACAATTACATACCGTAAGCACACCCTATTTGTGATAATCGAACCATTATTTCTGCTCTGTTAAAATACTTACAGACATTAAATAAAAAAGCACACATTTGTGTATGAATAATATAATTCTCGCTTTGCTGAGAATCTAAAATATACAAGTTTTGTCAAAATTTATTCATAGTGTCTTAAGAGTTCTGACAAATGTAATAACTCTAATTTAATCCAATATTTTATAATTATTATTTTTTTAAAATTAATTCCATACTCTAAAGTTACAATTATGGTTCACTATTTTAAAATAAAAAATTATTTTTTTTTAATTTAAATCACCATTTTGTTGATTTGTAATTTAAAAACATATTAGCATTAAAATTTTTTCTTAATGTGTTTTCATTTATTTTTGAAGATATGAAATTATAATTTGAAATATTATTCATTGATGATGAACCCTAATGATACTACCATTAATACACCAATGATCTGTAAATAATGAAAAAAAAAATCACGTTTAGAAAAAATTTTCATGACGATATTTTTCTAAAATTTAAATTTACAAAATAGCTATTTTAAATTAATAAATTAATGCTCCGGAGTATAGAAGTAATTTTAAAAAAAAAAAAAATAAGAAAATATTGTATTTGTCAGAACTTTGTGATCATTCTGTATAGTACACAATTATTATTATCAATACAATATTATTTATTATTTAACCTGTTTTAAATAATTTATTAAAATTATTTTTTCAACAGATTTTTGGATTTCTTCAATGCCGGTTGTATATTTTGAAAGTTTAATAAATATATTTAAAAATTTATTTATTGAACAATTAAATACCAATACAACTTCTTCTGTGAGTATAATTTTAAAATTGTAAATACATTCGTAATATGAATTGGAAGAAAGTGTCAGGAGTTTTGTGTGATAAAAGGACTCCAATAAGATGGAAAGTTAGGTATTATAATACATTAGTAAGACCAACAATTAACAATAAACAAAAATATTAAACAGAGAATAAGTGTAGCGGAGATAAGAATATTAAGATGGATGTGTAAAATGACTAGAGAGGATAGAATAAAAAATAAATACTTAAAAGAAAGTGCAAATATTGCATCAATTGTGGGGGAAATAAGAGAGAATAGTCTGAGATGGTTGGGCATGTTATGAGAAGAGATAATTTAGAGATAGTAAGAGTTGTTATAGGAATGATTGTGGATGGTAAGAGAAGCAGGGGAAAACTGAAGAAGTGGATTGATTTAATAGAGAGTAATATGAAGGTAGCCGGTGTGAACGGACAAGCTGTAGGAAGTCAGGATCTATATAGATGTAGAATTATGATGGCTGAACCAGTTTAGTTGGGAGTTAAAGCTAAGAAGAAATAAATTTGCAATAAGGCTATTTTACATGAAAAAAGGTTATCTTATATATTTATCTCTACAATAATTTTCTAAATAATATTTTCAGCAACAAACATATTGGGATAAAGCATTAGTAGTAGCAGCTTCAGTATTGGCTAAATTGAATAAACTGAATTCTAATTTAAATAGTCATCAAGTAAAGAAAGGCAAATTGAAAGTGCCTTATACTACATTTTATGTTCCCCAATTGGCAGATAAAATAGACATACGTTTCGACTACTTGAGATGGGTGCACTCAGATGTTAATGGACTTAATGTATATATTTATTGTTATTTATGAATATGAAATATGTTCCTTTCATTTAAAATAAAAACTATTTTAGGATCAAGGTTTTTATTTTTGTAATTATGCTTTTTTGTTTGATGCTGAAGCTAAAACAGTACTTTTGCAAGTCGATCAAAAATTACAAGTATGTGTACCCTAATTAATATAAATATATTTAACTAATTCTATTAAAAAAACATATATTTTAAATTATGACTATTGGACTTAAGATGCAACAAGCTATGCAAGCTGCAGCAACAAGAGCATTTACTCAAATGTTATTTTTGAATAGCAATCAAAATGTAATAAATCAGTTTATTGAACTTAATGTTTCACGACATAATTTAGTGCAAGACACAATACATGCATTATCTCAATATTCTCAGTATGATTTTAAAAAACCTTTGAAAGTGAGAACCTTAGTAATTAATTTAATTAATGAATTCAGATAAAATATTATTATGTATAAACAGGTAAGATTTATTGATGAAGAAGCTGAAGATGCTGGCGGAGTGAAAAAGGAATTTTTTATGCTTTTGATCAAAGAGATTTTAGATCCGAAATTTGGGATGTTTAGAAATTATGATGAAACAAATATGATATGGTTTAATGATAATTCTTTTGAAGATGTCACAATGTACTATCTTATTGGTAATAAATGGATTTAATGATAATTAAATGAAAAATATTTATATTTATTTTGTTTATTTTTTTATTAGGTATAATGTGTGGCTTAGCTATTTATAATTTTATAATCATAGACTTACCATTTCCTTTGGCATTGTACAAAAAATTACTTAATGAACCTGTAACCTTTCAAGATCTTAAAGATTTACATCCTACTACAGTAAAGTGAGTGAAACAGATCTTATAAAACATACAATATGTACAAAGCATAAACTATTTTATAGGAGTTTTGAAGAATTATTGGCTTATAATGAACCAGATTTAAGTGATGTGTTTAATCTTACTTTTGAAATGACTAGAGAAGTTTATGGAGAAATTCGAACCGTTCCATTGAAACCAGGTGGAGAGAATATACTTGTTTCTCAAGAAAATAAGTAATATTATTCATTAAAATATCACAATTGTATGAAATATTTTTACGTACTTTTTTTTATTATCTAGACATGAATTTGTTGATTTATATGTTGACATGGTTTTAAATTATGGAGTTGAAAAACAGTTTATTGTATTTAAAGACGCATTTTTAAAAGTATGTGGCGGCCGAGTGTTGAAGTTATTCCATTCAACAGAACTAATGGCTGTTGTTGTGGGCAATCAAGACTATGATTGGATCGAGTTAGAGAAAAATGCTGAATACAAAAATGGTTATACAAAGGATGATAATACCATTAAATTGTTTTGGGAAGTATTTCATGAATTTGATATTGAACATAAAAAGAAGTTTTTGCTCTTTCTTACTGGTAGTGACCGTGTACCTGTAATGGGAATGAAAGCTATAAAGGTCAGTAAAACATTAACAAACATTTTAGATTCTGAGCGGAGCGAGGAATGTATTGTTTCTACAAAGAAGTTTTTTTTTTTGTATGAAAACACTTTTTTGGGGTAGAAATAATGGTCCGGTTGTCATAAATAGGATGTCCTTTCCATATAAAATTGCATCTAGTTGGTACTTTAATTGGCTCATTTTTTTAATTTCTTAACAATTTTTCCTTATGAGAAGAAAAACTACCAAAAAATCTGCAATATTACGTTTTCTGTTATTTTGAATTTTTGTTTGGATCGTAAAGACTTAAACATTTTTTGAGTTTTTACATAGATAGTTTACATGCTCTGTAAAAAAAAAAAACTAATTGGTTTATTTTCTGACTAAGTAAAAAGCTTTGAATTTTGTTCTAAAAATGTTTAATATTACCTGCAATTTTGGGTTTATCGGTTTGAAAATTTCATAGAAACCTAATCATATAATATTGTGCTGTATTTTTTATGTGGTAAACTTTTAGAACGGCTTATTAGTATAATATATTGTATTATATTGAGTTTCGTTTAGAATCGTATTTCCTTATGCAATATCATTGCATTCAAATTTTAATTATAATAATCCACTAATTTTTCTGAGAACTGAAAGAACAAAGTAGAAATGTCCAAAATCGAATTTCTCACTTTTTTTATGTTTTTTAATATTTAAAAAAAAACACAATATTTTTCAGATTTACATTCAGCCTACCCAAGATGATAATTTCTTGCCAGTTGCACACACATGCTTCAATCTTTTGGATTTACCCAAGTATCAATCGAAAGGAAAACTGAAGTATAAGTTAACCCAAGCCATTCATCAAACACAAGGATTTTCTCTGGTTTAAACATTTCTTGACACATTCCATAATACAAACAAACACATATTATTTCAAATTCAAATTATTAAATATTATCATAGGATTTAATGGCAAAGAAGCTCATCAATTTTTAATTGTTAAATATCAGGGTTATGTTATTTGCACGAGTTAATGTTGTATTTTTGTTCCTTAATGTCTAGGTTGTTTTGTTATTTATTCAAATAACTAATATCTTATGCTTATGGCTGATTAATAAATTACTTAAATTGTATAAGTTGTGATATATTTATTCGTAAGAAAAACGAATGATAACCGGTGTATGTAGTTCTTGAATTATAAATCAGTCGACTCAGTTTCAAATTGTAATAATTCTGTACTAGAAACAAAATATATCAGTTTAAAAATTAAATTAAACAATCTATTTTTTTCAAGTAAAAAGGTTCATTAATTTTTAACTTTTTTTATTATTATTAATTTTACTTTTAATTAGTAAAATTAATTCCATAAATCTTCATCCTATCAGATGAAAATAAATTGTACCTTAAATAATATGTGAATAGTCATAGCAATAAATACTATCTATATGGCTATAAACTAAATTAAGTATTTTATTAAATATTGTTATCAATATAACATTTGTACATATATATGTAAAATTCATACAATTTTTACGGGGAATTATAATAAATTTGAGTTGGCTTCGGCCTTTCTGGGGTCTGTATAGACTAATAGCAGTCTAGTATAACGCCTGGTCGTCAGATTATTTTACAGTACTAACATTCTAACACGCTATCCACCTTTTGAATTAATATTATTATTAGGTATTTAAATATTTAATATGTCAAATTCAGACGAAGAGCAACTTCTTCTACTTGCACTAAATAATAAAAAGAAAAAGCGATGTTGTGTGCAAAAATATAGCCAGGGAGGGATGGTTTTAGAGTCCTCCCCACAAAAATTATTTTTAAAAATAAAATATATCAAAATTATAATATGGATATATCAAACACATTGTTTTATTTCATTTAGTCAAAATAAATAATCAAATCCCCTCCTACATGTATATGGTCTTGATGCACATAAATAATATAAGATTATTATATTAAAATATTAACATATATAGTAATATGACAGGTAAAGTTGAATTTTTTAAGTTAATTAATTTGTGTTACAGTTGTCTCAGTTACTCCTATAAAAATACCTTAACTTTATCAAACAACATAGCTCTATTTAATAATAGGTACCATTGATTATATATACTAGTATAACCAATTTAGGTACCTATACCAGATAAGTAAAATAGTGTATACATAGCTATCTAGGACAAAATTTCATTCATATACCACAATTAAAATAAGAAATTCTAAGTTGCATTTTTTTAAGATTTTCAAGAATGAATGAATTTTTTATTGTTTATTTAATAGCATATATAAACATTTTCAATCAAATATAATATTATTCATATTCGTCATATGCCGACATATTATGTATTTATGTGTCTTAATTTGGTGAAAATATTTTCACTACTGACGGCTTAATTTATTATTTTAGAAAGATGTTGTAATTAGAAATTTTTTTTCCGAAATTATGTTTTTGAACATAATTTTAAACAATTATTTTTTATTATTAAAAATTTTATTCAGTTAAAATTATTAACTTTTAAAGTAATTTTTTTGCAGCATTTTAATGTTTTAAAAGTATTTTTTTGTAGCATTATTGATAAATTTTCTGTAAGTTTTTGGTGCATCATTTTCCTAACCCTACTCATGAACAGTGCTACAACTAAGTTATGCAGGGCCTGAGTGGAAACTATTATTTTAATATAATATCTATTTATTTGGGATCTTAGAGACCCCATATAGAGTTATTTTGGTCTTCATATGGGGTGCTACGCACCCCTGGTCCCTCAGCTAGTTGCAGTACTACTCATGAACATAAAACTTTATAAACGGTGGTATTTTGACAAAGTACTTCTGAAATATATTTCAATATAATTTGATATATTTTAATTTTGAAAAAACATGCTCACAACTTACCGAGTGACCGAAAGAGTATGAATCAGTATTCCGGTAAACCATTACACGCTTGGCCCTTAAATATCTACTTGTCCGATAGATAATATACTTACTTTAGATATAGATATACTACTTTTTTAGCGCAAATTACCTGCTTATATTATTAATAAATGAAAAGTGATGAACAACACACAAAATTTAAAATAATCAATACAGCATCAGTTTTTTTAGTGGAAAATATCACAATCCAACAAACTGATTGATTAATGGTCACGCATACATAAATAATTATAGTTATGTTGACTTCTACTTGATATACGGGAAAAAATATGAATATGAATATCTTCAGAGGTGGACTGGCCAGGTGGGACAGTGGGAATAATCCCACTGGGCCGCATGCTTTCTAAGGCTGCCGGGCTGAACCATATAAATGTATAAACTTTATACCAAAATAAATCTATTTAGGCATATTATAATATAAAATAGTTATAATTTATAAATGTATGCTGTCAACAATGATGAAAATATAAATGAAAATAATATAATAAAACCATTTATATATGGTGTTATAGTCATGTGCTTAACTTATGTGTATGTGATATTTGTAAAAGCGTGGAAGCTAAAAAACTGTTTTGACTTTTGAATCGATTATCAACATTTTTTAGTGAATCTTATAAACGTATGCACATATGGTTATAAGAAAATGATTGTTTGGGATCTAATAAATTGAAAAAACTTCAAAAAATAGGAGAAATAATACGCGATGGTGATATCGAGAAAAAGCACTGGTTTGGATTTTTGATGGTGATAAATACCTTTTTTCTATAGTCATTAGTGCTTTACATCACATTTCTATTTCTAATAACTTTGAACCTAAAATTTGTTCAGAAGCATCATCTTTATTAGATAATTAATGTAACTTTAATTAAATTCTCACAGCTCATATATTTTTGAATATCTTTAAAATTATTAGATCAACATCACGTTATTTTCAGACAAGAAGTATAGATTTATTATCAGCTTGGAATGTGATAGATTCTGTTAAACAAGAAATTGTACATCTAAAGTTTGACAGTATTTTAAAAAATTCTATAAATTGTTTAACAATATGAATGATCTATTTAATAGTATGAGTCTTCCTGATGATTTATTAGTATCAAGTACTTCACCTGTTACTAGGAATAGCAGAAAAAAAGAAGGCATGATGAGCTATGTGAAGATGAAACACCAGAGGTACCTGAACCTGAACTGTGAAAGAACATTTAGTAAACTAAAGCTTGTTAAAACAAGACTCGGGGCCAATTTAAGTCAAGAACATTTAGAATCTTTTTTAATTATGAGCGTCGAAAAACAATTGCTCAATGAAATTGAAATTGAAAGTATTAACTATTTAAAGGCTAGTTCAACTGCAATGTCAAAAATGTTTTCTTTTTAATAAATATTTAGTTTGATATTTGTAATAAAATTTATGTTTTTCCTCAACTTTCATAAATTATGGTTGTTTAAACAAATTTCTGCAAATGATGTAAATTTGAAAACTCGTAGATGATTTGTAATTAATACAATGAATAAACAAAATAGTAAATAAATTAGGTCTGTTTGGCAACACAATATGAATACATGAAATATTATACATCATAGACCTATCTAATGACCTAATTAATTTAAATTTTACATGATATTTATATTATAATAATTTACAATATTGATTTAAGATTTTCAAAAAGATCCATGTCTTTTTTGTGGGGGGCCTTAATAATTCTGGGGAGTTAATCCTCCTCTAGTCTACCTCTACTTAGGCTGGTAACGCTGCTTCCCCACTGGGCCGGACATACCCCAGTACGCCTCTGAATATCTTTGAGATGTTTTTCTTTCTCAATTACATTTTGACTTTTGAAATGAATGAATAGGGTATAAACTCAAATAGGTACTCAATGCATTCTGGGACGAATAGTATAGCTGAGGTTATTGCAACTGTGAATGAAAGGATGAAAGATGCAATTGTGGTAAACTACATGTTTTATATAAATTATGATTTCACATACATAATTGATTGTATTATTTCACGTCAGGGTTGTTATAAAATATGTTTTTATTAAAATCACAGTTTAAAACTGATTTTTAGTTTTAAACAAAATTTTTTATGTTTAAAACATTTTTTTTTTTTTTTGCTACATAATTATTTATGTATAAAACGTTTAAAACATGTTTTATATTGTTTAAAAAATAAGTGTTTTTATAGCTAAACGCAATACGTCCACACAGGACACTGGACAATGGACAATAATCAGTAAATCGTCCATAATTAAAAATATAATTATGTTGAATATAATAAATATAATGGCTAGCCGCTAAACATTTACTATTTACGATAGTTGCTCTGTATTTATCAGTATTCACTATTCAGAGTTAAATATGTAACCGAAATATGGTTTCATCGTGTTGATGTGTTGCAGCAATAATTCTTTAGAATAATAATAATAATAATATTCTTAATAATAATGTTTTAATAATAAATGTTTTAATAATATTCATTTTGATTAATATCGTTGATACATAATTTTTTAAGATTATTATTTTCTATAAATTGATAATTATTATTTTATTTTATTATGAAATACAGTTTAGTAGAGCTCGTCTAATAATTTTGGTCATGTTATACATTTAAAATATTTATTTCAATGTATCAATGTATACGTTAAATTCCAAATTTGTGTTCTAAAATTGTTTTATTTTATATGCAGAATGATTAAACTTTCAAGTATACGTTTGTTTTGAGTATAATTAAATTCTCATATTATTATTATTATTATTTTTTTTTTTTCGTTTATTTAAATGAATATTTACAATCTGTACTAGGGGGTACAATAAGTAAAATTAATAGCATATCGATGAGAAGGACGGTGAAATAGACATGAAGGAGCTTCACATTAGAAGCACCTGAGCTTAAATAGTTTACTTAAAGTACGTGATTAAATATTGAGGTTTCTAGGCCAGTTGCGTTTGAAACGTCTTGGCGGGTTTTCAGGTAGGTGGTTAGAGTAAAGTACAGCAATGAGGCAGTTGGGGTGGTCGGCTGTTTTGAAGTGAAGGCGAGTATAAAATTTGGAAGCTGTTTGTTTGACAGTATCAATTTTCAGCTCTTTTTGGAGACTGGCATTGGTAACATACCAGGGGGCATTCACAGTCATTCGTAAGCAAATGGCTTGGAAAGTTTGGATAGTTCTGGTATTGGCTGGTTTGGCTGAACCCCAGAGGGCGATACCGTAGGACCAGATTGGAAGGAGTAAGCTCTTATATAATAATAGACGGTTAGGGGTACTCATAAGTATATCATAAGTATTAAATAAAGGTTATAAACATCGAAAGATAATTGAATAATTTATTATGTTTCAGGCATCGAAAAGTTGAAGACGGGTAATAGGTTTCCTAGGTTGCAGAACAATGTCGATGAAATTATTGATTTTGATGGACGTAAGGTTCGTATTGTGTCCAGACAAAAAATAGGACATACGCTCCCCTTCGTGAAAGTAAGTAGTAATACACATAGTAGTAATGAACATATATATATATTCAGAAGCGCAGGAATTATTTTTCTTGTGGAAAAATTTGGAAAGGAAAATCACGATATATAGTATATTAAAATAAAATACAAATACTTATTGATTTTTGTAAAATAGGTTTAATTACTATTTTGTAGATTAAACTAATAGTCTTTACTAATTTAGTTTTGAATATAAAATTAAAAACAATTTTAATGTTTTACATTTTTTAATTTTATTTGTTGTACAACTTTTCAAAATTCATTTTATTACATATTATATAATATAAATATTAAAAATAATAAAAACGTAATTTAAATTTAAACTATAACTCTAAAATGTTTAAGTATTAAGTGTATAACTATGATGACAAATTTTGCAGAGGGGCAAAATCATAATTTGCTCTCTGACATATTTAACGGGGGGGTCAAATGCCTCCTCTGTCCCTCAGCTCCGGCACCACTGTATATATTTATATATAACGGATGAATCAACGTCTGCTCCATAAAACGTAGTTCAAAATACCAATCGAAAGAGTGATTTCGGATGTGGCTTTACTTTTGAAATTGTCTTTGTATTTCTTAATTCAATTTTTATGGCAAGCGTAAGTGAAAAACCAAAATCATCTTGTTTCAGAATATTCTTAAATTTACTGAGGTGTCATTATTTCTCGTCACCCGTACGATATTTATAAAGAACAATAAAACTAATTCGACTGTATCGCCAAAAAATGAACGGAAAAGCCAACAGCAATAATAACAAGCATTACTGGGCAACCCATAATTACAGAGATGGAACAAACGTGCATGCAGTCAAATAAAAATTCGTTTAAAACGACGACAGAAAGCTGTTCAACTGCATAAATGCTAGTTCAACGACATATTCTACCACTGAAGTGAACGATGATTTTGAGTTATCCACCTGTTGCCGATATGACCAAAGTTACCGACGATCTCATGAAAAACTCCACATGTGTAATGAATAATATGCTACCACTCCCGAAAAGCATCGTATCGGCAATGGGAATCGTACAAAAAACCTTATATCGTCCGATGAAAATGTCACTGACCAATATTTGATCATAATATTAGTAACAAGAATCAATTTCTTCGAACATAACCAGCCCAACGGTGTTGAAAGATAAAGCGATCGAAAATAAGTCAAATTCAGAAATTCGGTCACTCGATCGGTTGCAACATGATATACTGTTATTTATATGACGAAATCGGTTGATAAAAAAAATTCTTAATAAGAAAATGAAATACATTGGCACCTCAAAACGAAGCCGACGACAGACGAGGCTTAGATTGAGATTTGGGAGTCAATTATTATATGAGCACCAGGAACATCGTCTAAAACGTAATATCTGATTTGGAATTTTAAAATCGATTTAGTATTATTTAATATTTACATTTATATAACATACTATTAGGAGAGAGATAAAGGTCACGGTCATAAATTATTATTTACATCTTGTAATCAATGTATACGTATTGTTTTAAATAACAACCGCTATTTTTGATTTGGATAATAAAAATCATTTTTCTAATAATATTCTTCAAATTATGACCGAAAATATTTATAGAGTTCTTACTGTTCCTACAAATTAGGACACTTAGGTAGTAGGTAATTATATGTTTTTGAGTAACATTTTGTTAAAAAAAAAATACTCAAAGTTAAAACCTTATGAATATTATAAGTTGAAACATATTAAAAATTTAGAGTTTATTCGAAAATTTCTGAACTACTAAAACAATGTTACAAAAAGTTTAAAAATTACCAATTTTCGGCTTAATGAAATTCAATTTTGTTAACATTTAATTAATTCTTGGTTTAGTGTATTATTTAAGTAAATGTAATTTTGCATATATTTAAAGGTTAACACATTTAAAGTTCCACTTAAAAGTGTGAGCTATAGCTTTTAGTACTGTAGCTACTTCAACAACGAACAAATAAAACTACAATTATTAAAATCGAAACATTTTTGTTCCAAGATTTAGTAAGGTCTATTTTCGTGAACAATTTATTATAATATGATGGACGCAATTAATATTCGTCAAACGTCGACGTGTCTATAATATGTTTTTATTGTTTTTCGTTTTTGACTTCTATTACAAAATATATTATTATTATTATTATTATTATATGATTGTAGCTTCAGTAAAGTGCATTTAATTTGGATTCCATAAGGGAAAAAATGTGAAAATTATATAATCAGGTATATTAAATTATAATTAACCAAAAATGAATAATGAACATTTAGCCGAAAGCGATAAGAGAGCAATTACATACAGGCACTAGCTCAACTTACGTTGGAACGGTTTCACATTCATAATTAATTCACTGTATCAGGTTAAATTATGTGAGGTTGGATAATAACGATTGACTAATATATTTTTGTATAATTGATAAAATGTTATATTTATTTTAGCTTCTCAAGTACTTATTAAATTATGATCAAAATTAAACTATACATTTTTTTATTATTATTATTATTATTATTTATAATCAATAATTATTGTTATTTCGTGAAGTTGAAGATTCAACGTCATTCGAGCCATCATTATTATTTTCAACTGAAATACAAAATAAGTAAAAACATAATATTATTTAATGTTAAAATATATTTTTGGGGTTTAATTGCTTAAGGTATGTCAGTCACATAATATTAATTAATTATAATAAAGTATCTATAAGTAAATATATAATACTAATATAATCGTACTTTTTAAAAGCGAGATGGCATACATAATAAATAAGGCATGTGACACTTTAGTCATGTTTTTGTAATCATAATCTAAATAACATATAATTAATTATGATTTGTCTTACTGATTGCTGATGACTAATAATTATAGACTATCATGAGAAAAGTAAATTTATTTTTAAATAATATTGTTGATGGTGACATATCATTTAAAAATCAAAACACCAGCGATCGTGATCAATTTTTTTGTTTTAATTTATTATTTTTGTATAAATATAAAATGTTTAAAAAAAATAGAAGGAGCAATTTTACGGAAGACGAAAAAAAATTATTATTAAATCTTGTTATACCGTATAAAAATATAGTGTAGAATAGAAAGGTAAGAACCTATATTTAAATTTTATTATTTTATTTATGAGTATAAATGATAATATCTGAAAACACAAAAAAAATGTTGAATATGGGGAGAACTTGTAAAAATGTACAATATTGATCCTTGCCGAATTACTGACATAGAAGAGAATTTTTTTGTTCGGGTTCAAAGTTGAAGTCTCTAATCCAGTAGCTACCAAGTGAGGTGTTTTATCCGTGATAGCTTGGATATTCGATCATTTGGCTTTCTTAAAACTTTAATATTCCAGGCCAAACATTTATTACAATTGGTACAGAAGTCATCTTAGATAAACATCTTACATCTGAGGTATCGGAACTTTGTTAAGATTTGTGATTCTGAGCATCCAGAGGATTAGTTTCCCCAGAGCTAGTTGACCATTCACAATAATGGACGGATCCTTATTTCTAACGCCACACAATTTTGAGTTGAGACACTACAATTTCACTAGTTCCAGCAGATCAATTTATTCAAATCTCTGAAACCTATGCTATAATATTGACGGTTTAGCTAGAAATTAATTAATGGTTTTCGTTTTTGTTCGTGTTATAAACGTATGATCAGAGTAGCAGGTTAGATATTATGGTTTATTTGTCATTGTCTACGTTACAATTATACATCGATTCATATGTGACGAGATGAGTTACAAATGTAATTATTGACTATCATACACACATCATAACGCTCTACCTTTGTTTCTTTATTGGTAGACCTACATTATAATCGGAGTTTATAGTGTCTTTTATGCCAATTCATTGATTGTAAAGAGTAATATTTGTAAGTAGATATATTTGTCGTTAGGTTTTGGCACCAGAAATAACAGCCTATCCTTTAGCTAAATTTTCTTATTGGTTCGTTAAAATTGCATGGCATTGTCATAGTGTTATCAGTCATTCAGGCATTTGTTATGCTTTACCCAACGTCCTACAACATAAAACCTGCAAAGTTTCTATTGCACATATTATAATTTTCAGAGCAAACAGCACCAAAATTATAGCTTGGATTAGGGAAATTGGGAGTGGTTAGGTTAGGAAACGTGTAGCATAGTGAAAGGCAAAGTAAAAAATTATTTGAGCACCCGCAGGCATATGATCGAAATCTATTTTGAGTCTTATTGACAGAATAATGAACTAGAAAAAGAGCTGCAAACCGCTAAATATGCCTATCTATAGTACGTATATTTAATCTATACTTTGAAGAACAATTAATCGTATTTAAATGTAATGCCAACGACGAGAAATAATTTATTTAAATGGGGATTTTCGGAAGATGACAATTGTAAATGTGGAAGAGTACAAAACAATAAACATGTATATAAAATGTTGTTGATAAAATTGGTAGTTTTCTAGACTTATAAATTATAACTTCAAAAATGACCGAACACGAAAAGAAGAAGAGAAACAACAGAATTTATTTTATATGCTATTAAAATAATTATCTTCAGCTAAATAATTTTATATTCGTATAAGAGTATTTATAAGTATAATCATAAAAGTTGTAACTACCAAAGTTAAGAATTATTATTTTAAATAAAAAAAAATCGCAAATATTAATTACTCAGTATTGCTGCAAGATAAAATTATAAAAATTTAAAATTAATTATTAATTATTATGTTTTAATAAATAACACAATATTATATACATCACAATACAAAGTAACTTTAATAATTTAAAACAATAATACTATTAACAAATTTGCTCTTTCATCCATTTAATTAAAATGTGTTTTTTATATGACTTAAAATATAAAAATTTACGACTTATTAATTTTTAGTATATTATAATTTATAATAGATAACAATGTATTAAAAAGTTTAAGTAACAGGTAAGAATATTTGTTCTTATACATTTTATTTTTTTATCAAATAATGTTCAACAGAAAATTTTCTTATCATATAATATTTAAATACAAATTTGTTTAACAGTGTCCGTGAATCGTACAGTATTTCAACAATTTTTATATCGGACCATTACTTCTACCCTAATATGTGTTAACTTACAAAACAAAAATATGAATACCATATACATTATAGTAATACCAATAAGAATGTATTTTATCTGCTTCGCTTAAGAGTCAAAGTAAAATGTCGTTAATAAATACTATTATGTTTTAGTTATAACGCAGAACGTTATAAATAATTTTTATCGAAAATAATGATATATATATATATATATATATATATAAAGCCATATTAATATTAATCATTAATAATATACTTGAATACTTACGATTATAGCCGTAAATTTCTTTAAAATTATCCTTGTGAGCAGGTATTAAACCTATGAAAATATTGTAATACTATTAAAACCTTGTTGATACTACGTATAATAAACTTATCGTTAATTTATCATCTGTATATGATGAATGTAATAATATAATAATGTTGGAATAAATTAATCAATATACTTGTATGACCTTTATTTATAATTCGTAATTGATATGATTCAATTGCCTCTTCTTTTAATGGATTAACTGAAATTAAGTGAAAATATTTTTTAACGTTCTTCTTTTATACGTCAAGTGAAATAAATAAATTATACTTCTTTAATTATTATAAAGCGAAAAATGTAAATCAAAAGATATTCCTAAGAACTGTTACGGCATTGGCTGTTTATGGCCGAACCGGCTGGTATGGTGCTCGGGTGATTTAAAAGGAAAACACGTTGGTTAGGTAATTATACCATTTTTATTTCTTGTCGTGTCACAGAAAAAAAAATTAAAAAAATACTATGTTAAATATGTGTAGACGGCGATCACATCAAAACGGGAAAAAAAAATGTATCGGACGGATACCAATATTGTCAAGCAACAAAAAAAAAAAATATATATAAATCGTGTTGATTTTCTCTTTTTTGTAAAGAGAGGAAAAAAACATATATATAATAGTCGCTGGTGTGATTACCGATAGATCGATCGATTTTTTTCTTACGATTCTCACGTGTCTGCGACGACGGATGGCGGCAGAGTTTTTTTCCGCGCGCTCGCGCGCCGGAGTTACCGGTGGACGCCGTTGCGCCACTTAGGTGGTGGTTTACCAAGAAAATAGACCCCGTTGGATATATCGCTTGCACATGTGTGCTCGAGATATATCGGACCGTTTCAGAACAATATAGGAAAATTATTGTGTCATAAGCAGCGATTAAACCATAAAAATAATATCATTTTAACGTTTTATAAAATATAAACTTTTTTACAATTTTAGATTCTAAGTGGAACGAGGAATGTATTGTTTTTACAAAGAAGTTTTTTTTTTTTTATGTATGAAAACACTTTTGTGGGTATTAATAATTATTTGATTATCACTAGGTTATGCTTTCGGTAGCAAATCGCATCATCTCGGCATTTTATAAAGCTCATTATTCGAATTTCTTAAAAGGTTTTCCCTAGGAGAAGAAAAACTACCAAAAAAAAATGGCAAAAAATGGGCAAAATTACGATTTCCGTAATTTTTTATTTTTTATTTCGTGATAACTAATTGAGTTTTGATCGTAGGGACTTTAAATATTTTCTGAGTACTTATATAGGTAATATTTGCGTTTAGTAAAATCTTGGAACGGATTGGTTGAATTTTTGCGTAAATATAGTGCTTTAAATTTTTTCCAAAAATGTTTAATACTACCTGCAATTTTTGGTTTAACGCTATGAAATTTGTATGGAAACCTACTCATATACTATTTTATCTAATTACAAAATATTTTGAAAAACGTGACTGACAATTTTTATCATGAAATGATAACTCCTTGAATATTTATCGTAAGGATTTGAAATTTATTTTACATATTGACATATATAATTTACACTCGTGGTAAATTTTGGAATGTATTATCAGTATAATATATTGAGATTCCCTCAGAATCATATTTTCTAATACAATATCATTGCATTCAAATCTTAATAATTATAGTAAACCACACATTCGGTCCGGGGATCAAAGGGACGAAGGAGGAACATCCTAAATTGACGTTCTCACTTTTTATTTAAACGTTATATAAATTTTATGTTTACTGTTATTAAATATAATATAATGTATTTTATTTTCATTTTTAGTTTTAAATATTACTATAATAATACATTTTTAATGTGCATAATGTAAATAACATATTGTATTCCATCGTTGTATAATTAAAATTGAAATAATTTATGTAAGATAAGTTTAATTTGCAATATTGTTTGTTTTTTTATTTTTATAAGAATATTTAGAAAATTAAAAGAATCACGTCAAATTATATTTCAGAAACATTGCCCCTTGAGTACCTATATATACGAGTCAAATAAACATCTAACGTTATTAAATTAAATTTTCACAATATTTTTGTTAACAAGATTATGGATTTTCACAACAAAAAAGTTCAGAATATCAGGATTTTTGTTTGCATAAGTTGTCCAATAAGTGGGACTAGATGAAGAAATAAAACAAAAGATATTTTTTTTTTAGAGTGGAGTGAATTTCATCTTTGGTTATGATAAACAATCTCATAAGGAGTGTTTAACATTGAAATCATTAGTATATGTTAGCGCAAGATAATAGACAAAAAATACGATAATTAAGAAGTTGTTAATTTTAATTAAAATATTTGTTGCTTGAATAAATAGCTCTCCAAAAGGGGTTTAGTTTATTGTGTTGGATAGACTGCGATACAAGAATGCAAGATCCTACGTAAGCCATGCCGTCAGATGCTTATTTTTATATAAAGGTTTTAATATGTTTTAAATGAATTTTTTCGTTTTTCTTTAATTGATTACGTTTAATATTATTACTTATTAGTTTCTGAGTGAAGCGAGGAATGTATTAGTTTTACAAAGTTGTTTTTTTTTTTATGTATGAAAACCTTTTATCGAGTAGAAATAATGGTCCGATTACCACAAATAGGGTATGCCTTCGGTCGCAAATTACGTTTAGTTGGTACTTTATTTAGCTTATTTTTCGAATTTCTCAAAAGTTTTTCCTTGGGAGATGAAAAACTACCAAAAATTAACGGAAAATCGACAAAATTACGGTTTCTGTTATTTAAAATTGTTATATTTCGTGATATCTAATTGAGTTTTGATTGTAGAGACTTGAAAATATTTTTCAATATTAACATAAGCAATATACAAGTGTGGTATAATTATGGAACGATTTGGTTGATTTTCCGACTAAATATAGCGCTACGAAATGTTTTCCATAAATGTTAAATATTTCCTGCAATTTTAGGTTGATCGGTTTGAAAATTTTATTGAAGTCTACTCATATACAACTTAATCTATTACCCAATATTTTGAACAATAATTGACTGACAATTTTTTTATAAGCTTTTAAAGTTAAAACTCGCAAAAATCGGCAAAATTACAGTTTCCGTTATTTAAATTTTTTTATTTCATTATAACTTATTAGGTTGTGATCGTAGGAACTTGAAAAGTATTATTTCTGTACCAAATTGCATCTAATTGGTACTTTATTTAGCTCATTTTTCGAATTCCTCAAAAGTTTTTCCTTGGGAGATGAAAAATTACCTAAAAATGGCGGAAAATCGGGTTTAACAATTAAAATTTAGCAATTTTGGGTTTAACGGTTTAACTTCTTAAAATTTGATCGTAGAAACTTGAAATTTATTTTAAATATTTATATTAGTCATTTACACACGTGGTAAAGTTTTGAAATGGATTATCAGTATAGTATATTGTAATATATTGAGTTTCGCTCAGAATCGTATTTTCTAAGCAATATCATTGCATTTAAATCTTAAGGATAATAAACCACTAATTTCTTCTAGGCCCGAGGGGACGAAGGAGAAACGTCCACAATCGACCTTCCCACTTTTTTTTCCGCTTTAAACGTTGTATTGTTTTAAATAATGTTTTTAAGCCCTGGTCATTAGTTATTGAAATACTTACCGTTTAATAAATCGTTACACCATTTCGAATCATCTAAAATTATTAAATTTGTATAAAATAAGAGTAAACCATTATTAATATTTATTACGGAACATTACGATACATACATGCACTATAAAAGTTTATTCGCGATACACGATAAATAAACACATATAAAGTAGTCTTAATCAAGATCAACAATTCAAAGTTTATCATAATATTATACGGGTTTGCCAAGATTTATCTGTTTAAAATATAATATCTGATTTGTATTTTTTTTTATGCTGATTTTAAAAATATTATTAATTTTTGTCTATTACGTAAACTTTAAAATCCAGTTTCCATTATTTATCGTTACGCACAATTAATCCGCCTACAATGTAATCGCTATTATATATATATATATATATATATATATCAAAGTATAGCAAATAATAAATAAATAGTTGCGATTAACAATCGTATCTTAAACTATACATTTTATTGTAGTGATTGAAAATGGTGGTTTTTAAATTGTATATGAGATTTTCGATAAGTGATAAACTAATAAAATAAGGTCGGAGATAATTTGGAAGTATTTGATGATTATGAGTTTAATTTTGATAAAAACAAATTAGTCGTAAATTCGATATGCTAGTATAGTATTATATTATTTATTGTCAGTGTTCTGTTAATATTATTATAAATATTATATAATCATAGAAAGAAGATGCTGTGTTAATTGTCCTTACATTTTTTCGTTATATTTGTAGTAAGATTACGGTGATGAAACAAACGCATAAGAACATTATTCCATTCGTTAAAAATGTATATTATGCACACTTTGGAATAAAAATTGGAGATCAGGAAAAATCATAGGCTCCTCATAATGTCTGTAAAATTTGTGTCAGAAATCCTAAATATTGGACTACAGGTAAGTTGAAAGCTTTACGTTTCGAAATTCGGAATACCAATGGTTTGACGTGAATCTAATAACCATAGAGAAGACTAGTAGATAAGTATACTAGTAAATATTCCAATAATAATAATAAATACTCTAAAAAATAAATATCAAACTTAAAAAATATGTGTAAAAGTTCTAAAAATTCTTATCATAATTTATTTTTACTAATTAAAAGCTTATCTTGTATTAAATATTAAACAACATTTTATAATATACTTGAATTATATATTACCATTGAGGATAATATTGTAATGATCATTTAAAGTTTTTACTATGAATATGTACAATAATATAAATTATTAAAAAGTCATACAAATTTCCATTAAATAAAAGTATAATAACAATAATATAATGACTTTTAATATAGGTATAGTGGATAACTAGTAATTGCAAAATGTAAACTTACCACTGTTGCAAGTTGGTTTATAAACTAGCAACATTTACATTCATTCAGAACAATTTTAATTTAATTAATAATTTAATTTATATAGGATCTGAACAACTTTAGTGTAAATTGCAAAATTTCTTTAACCTACCCAACCATCTACTGATGACGAACTAACACTTTGAATAATCAAAATTAATAGCCTTGTTTGTAATTATTATTACAAATTACACAATTTGTACATTCGTAAATCATACCAGTCACCCACCCGCCAACCACTTAATTTTAAAATTAAGCTATGACTCAAAATGAACACCTTCACCACACTACTAGTTCAAATAATTATTGTAAATATCGTAGAATATTTAATTTTTGAATTAAATAAAAAAAATTAAATTGGAAGTCGACACAATATCATATAATGTTCATAGATATTACTCATTAATTTGGATATCTTAAAATGTTTATAATTTAAAAAAAGTTATTATGTATCGTCTTATTTTAAAAAAGAAATAATGTAAAATATTATAGTTTGTTGCAGGGTTCGAGAAAAAAAACAAAAACATTTTATTTAACGTTAAGACAATTTTATCATTATAAATTTAATTTTGTTTAATGTTATAAAAATGTTTAACGTTACTAATTGTTTATGATTAAAGTTTTTGGTAGTATAAATGTTATTAATTTTTTGTGTTTAATGTTATTAGTAATATAAATGTGTTTTTCGTTATTCGTTATTTTTATTTAATATAATTATAAAAAAAATTAAGAATATATATAGGTAATACACAAATATGCAATTATAATTTATGATTAAAATACAACTATTGAATTAAAACTATTTAAATTTTTTGTAGAATTACATTCAATTATTAAATAGTTTCCTTATTTTTAAATTGTATATTTATAAATTATTAATATATAAATAAGTTAGAACATATTTAACATTTATTACTTATTTTATTATCGTTAATTGTTTTACAATTTTATTTGCTATTGTTATGTTTAATGATATGTCATAAGTTTCATTTATTATACTGTTTTGTTTGATGATAATTTAAATTATAAAATGTATATGAAAAAAATACCTTCCAAATTCACTGTAAATATTTTTAAATTAACAAATTAATATTGAAATAAAATAAATTAATAAAACCCATGAGCAGATATAAAGTATATGTTTCTTTCAAAAAATAAAATACATTTAAATATTAATTTAATCCAACTCAACTGCGGTTCAATAGTTTGGTTGTGCATTGGAAGATTAACAGTATTTTACATATATAATTTAAATATTCTTTATAATTTCGTACCTTTTAAATAATAGGAATATCCTTATGATTAAAATATTCAAACTAATGTATATTTTTTATGTTTAATTTTTACAAGCATTGCAAACTTTGTACATTTAAACATTAAGCAAATTATATTATAAAGGATTAAATTTTTCAGAAATATAATGTACGCATTTTTCACAGGTAATCCATAAAAATATAACCTATACTTAATTATATTGTTGAAAAAGAAACAACGGTTTTAAAAACAAAAACAAGACAATTGAAAATCACTCAGCATTACTTACGATATATTAGTATATTATTTGCATATTCTTTACATGATTTAATAGTAGTGTCAGATAATGGCAGTACTGAAAATATGATATTACTTTTAATATGCATATAACATTGTGAACAAATTATTAAATTAATTTGAATCAGCTATTTTAAATTATTAATTAATGAATACCTTTATCTATATACACATTCAAACAATTTTTGATAAATTTATAAATAATAGTCTTCACTTTATGTAGGGTAGTTTCGAGTAGTTTTTATAATATATTATATAGTAAGACATTACATATTACCAATAGACCATCACTAATATAATTTTTTATATAACATTACATAGGATTTAAATTTATAATACTAATTATAAAATTAATATATATTAATTTAGGGAGAATGAAATGAAATATCTTTGAGCACATGAAGAGACATGATTCAAAGGCAGTGAAAGTTGTTATGTTAATTAATATAAAAGGCTAGTGTTGATGAGGAAAAACGAAGAAGAGGTGAGTAGATGAAATAAAGAGCGACATAAAGATAGCTGGTATGAATGGCAAGAGGTAGGATATCGAAATCAATCGACATATAGGACAGGACTAGAAAGACCAAGAGACGAGTTAATAAGAATACTCGATCCTTGTATTATATCTGCGTACATATTCAACAAATATTATAATTAAATTTACATATGTACAAATTCATAATATAATATATTTTCTTTATTATACAGGATTTCCCATACTAATTGTAATATCTTCATAAGGATTGAAAATTTTTAAATGCAGATTTTTTTAAAATGATTATGGCAAATCGAAATTATAATATTACCTCAATTATTCATACAATTTTAAATGTCTATTAATATTTAATTGAAATGTCAATTTTTAAAAATTGTTTTCATTAATAAAAAAATCATATTAAAGACGTCATTTTTTGTAGTTATTTAATCTGATATCTCATATAATGTAAAATTAATATTATCAATATAATTATACATAATTGGTTGTAAAGATCAAATACATTAGAAATATGATTTTTCCAATAAATAAATAAAAATTACCTAAAAATCGACATCTTAATTAAATAAACAGTCAACACATAAACATTTTCATAATGATGTACTCTTTTACTAGCTATATTCAAAATTCTATAACTTAAAAAAAGTAATTTGTGACGTAACATTGTATATAATACACTTTTGTTATAAATTTAATTATAATTGTACACCTTGGCCAGTAATATATGTATTATATGTTGTTAAATCAATAAAAGAAAAAAATGTATGTTATAATATGCTTTATGTACGTTGATTTTTAAATTGTTTTATTTTAGTTTATTTCTGTCCGAGTTTTAGTGCTACAAGCAGAGGCGCAAGAACTATTTTTCTAGTTGAGGGGCAAACATTTAAGAAAAATCATGATATATAGTGATATATATAGTGCATTAAAATAAAATATAGAAATACTTATTGAACAACTAACTACTAATTTGTAGATTAAACTAATAGTCTTATTTACCTAATTTAATTTTGGATATAAAATTAAAAACAATTTTAATGTTTTACATTTTTTAATTTTATTTGTTATATAATTTATCAAAGTTAATTTTATTACATATTATATTATATAAATATTAAAAATAATAAAAATGTAATTTAAATATAAACTCTAACTCTAAAACGTTCAAGAATTAAGTGTATAACTATGATGACAATTTTTCAGGGGAGCAAAATTATAATTTTCACTCCGACATATTAAATGGGGGGTCGAATGTCCCCTCCGCCCCTCCCCCATCTCCAGCGCCTCTGGCTATAAGTTTTATCGGTAGTAATTTATCTAATTAATTATTAAATTTTAAAATATTAAATAATAAATATCAATTTTATTCATTTTATTTTTTTTAAGAATCCACAGTAATCCTATGAGACAATATTATATAGTTCATTACCTCTATAATAATTTTAAATAAACGGAATTTAAAATTTTTATTTTTAGCCAAAATATTGCAATTTGTAAATGAATCTAAGACACTGTATATTGTTATATACTGTAACTTACTGCTCCAAATCCAATTCTTATATTCTTTTCGGACTAAAATTACAATAGTTGATATTTAATAGAATATTTAAAAGTAAGAAAAAATATTTTGTACATTATTGTGATCTATTAAAACAAATATGTAAGTAAACATAGCGGGAAGATCGATTTTGGACGTTCCTCCTTTGTCCTCTCGGTCTTCGGAGAAATTAGTGATTTATTATAATTATTAAGATTTGAATGCAATGATATTGCATTCGAAAATATGATTCTGAGCGGCGAAACTCAATATATTACAATATACTATACTGATAAACTGTTTTAACAGTTTATTGTTTTAACCTAACCTAACCTAGCAATATTTCATAATCCATTGTACTATTGTAGATTTATTATGTGCCAGTACTTTTAATTTAAACTATCATCTTTATTATTTTCAATATAAATTATACAAATGTTTTATTTATACACAGAAACATTTATTTTATAATATACTTTTTTTATCCGTATATTATAAAATCAATGATAGAAGTTAGGCACTGTTTTTTTTTTACGTCATAAAATATTTTATTTTACTATTACCAAAAAAATTAATTTGTTTTTATAACATTTCCATCACTTTTATTGTATGGAATTCCAATAATAATTATATGTTTATATTTATGCGATTATAATAATAGTTGGGTTATTATTTTACATCGAAAACGTATTTACGGTAGAGAGGGGTGAACGGTTGTAAACCCCCCTCATGATCGAAATTCCCCTGTTTAGATTTTGCATTTACACTCTTAGAAATTGACCGTCAAAACATAGTTTCATACTTCGTGGATTGCAATGGCCAGAATGGTCGTAGATAAATAATTTTTAAACCAATTTAATGGGAACAACATTTTCAATGTTTTGTGAGAGCATTTTTTTATGATAATATACATTGTATACAGATACAGATACAGAACATGTTTAATTTCATTTTAGATTCTGAGCGAAGCGAGGATTGTATTGGTTTTATGAAGATTTTTTTTTTTTCTGTATGAAGACACTTTACGGGTAGAAATAATGGTCCGATTACCACAAGTAGAGTATGTTTTAGGTAGAAAATTGCATCTGATTGGTACTCATTTTTCAAATTTCTCAAAAGTTATTCCTTGGGAGAAGAAAAACTACTAAAAAATGGCGATAAGTCGGCAAAATTACGATTTCTGTTATTCAAAATTTTTAAATTTTGTGATAACTAATTGTTTTTTGATCGTAGGCACTTGAAAAATTTTTTGGATCTTAACATAGGAAGTATACAATGAGGTAAAATTTTGGAATGAATTATTAGTATTGTATATTGTAATATATTGAGTTTCGCTCAGAATCGTATTTCTAATACAATATAATTTTATTCAAATCTTAAGTATAATAAACCACTAATTTCTCCTAGGACCAAAGGGACGAAGAACGTCCACATTCGACATTCCCACTTTTTTGATGATTAACTGTTTGTTTAAATTTTATAAAAAATTTCAAAATTTACTTTCTTATTTATTTATTGAATAGTTCATTATATATGAGTTGATTATACCATTCATTATAGAATATAATCAATTATTTTACTAAGAAAACAATTAAAAGTCATAAATAAAATATTTTACTTACGATTTTTAAAAACTATTGAAAATTATCATAGCAACAAAAATCATAAATTTACATACATTTAGCCATAATGTAAATGGATAATTTGAACAAACTTAGTTAAAGGATTAGATTTATTCTACACATATAATCATTGCTATAAAATCATATAAAATAACCTAACCTAACCTTTCAACCATCTATATAGGTTTTCATTCAAACATAACATTATAGCAATACAACAGTATAACAAGATCAATATGATTGGAATTTAGAATATTTTTTACATTTTAATTAAATTAATATAAATAGAAAATAAAATTGATCCGGTTATAGTATTTTTATAAAAAAAAATGAAAACGATTCAGTCGTCATAATAGCGATAATGTTAAATGAAGGCATTTGATTTTTAGATTCTGAACGAAACAAAAAATGTATGGTTTTACACTTTTTCGGGAAGAAATAATGGTCCGATTAACACAATTAGGGTATGCTTTCGGTAGAAAATTGCGTTTAGTTGGTACTTTATTTAGCTCATTTTTCGAATTTCTTAAAAGTTTTTCCTTGGGAGGGGAAAAATTACCAAAAATGGCCGAAAATCGACAAAATTACGGTTTCTGTTATTTTTAATTTTTTAATTTCGTGATAACTAATTGAGTTTTGATCGTAGGAACTTGAACATTTTCTTGAGTATTAAAAAAGGTAATATACAACTGTAGTACAATTTTGCAACGGATCGGTTAATTATTTGGCCAAGTATAGAAATTTGAACTTTTTTCCAAAAATGTTTAATATTTCCGGTAATTTTTGGTTCATTGCTTTGAAAATTTTATCGAAGTCTTATCATATACTACTACATAATCTTTTTACAAAATATTTTGAAAATCGTTACTGACAATTTTTTTTTTATAAAATGTTAAATTTAAAATTCCCGAAAATCGGTAAAATAACGGTTTCATTATTTAAATTTTTAAATTTCGTGATAACTAATTAGGTTTTGATTGTAGAAACTTGAAATTTTTTTTTAAGTATTGGCATAGGTATTCTTTATTGGAGAAAAAAATTTCGAAACGATTGATTGATTTTCTAACTGAGTATAGAGTTTTGAATTTTTTTCCAAAAATATTTAATGTTTCCTGCAATTTTTAGTTTATCGGTTTGAAAATTTTATTGAACCTTAATATTTTTACCAAATATTTAAAATATCGTAGTACATAATTTTTTTTTATGAGCTTTTAATATTTGAATATTTTTAGTAGAATTGAATATTATATATATATATATTTTTAATGGATGAAAACATTTTCTACGAAAATATGCAACATAAGTTTTTGGATATAAATTGTATTATATATTGTATTGTTATTCATTGTATTTATTTATTTAAAACTACATTGATGGAACAATATTGTTGTATCATATTATACTGTATTTCTAAGAATATGTATTAACATTTATCGATAAATAATTATTTTATATACCTCTTAATCCGTTGTAATATTGAATGGAATTCATTACTTTATGTTTTTTGTCTAAAAATGTGTAAAAATTTTCATTATTTTTTCATATATATTAATTTTAACAAAATAATTATAAATGAAAGAACAATTAATTGTTTATACGTAATAAACTAAATAATGTTTTATGCAATTGGACTCAATATGACTTTTAGAGTAAAAAATGTGTATTATATACTACAGAGTGTATAACCTAAGTCCTAAGTGACTAAAATTCTTCATATACACGTACTTTAAAATTGGGGCTTTGCATAATTCGACTCCACCCAAGAAAATGGCACTAACTCGAATTTTACCATTTTTCACTTTTTGATGAATTTTGATAATAGTAATTATTATTTATTCCCTACGAAAACTTTACTTTTCCAAAAAGGTTAGAAATCAAATATTAAAAAGTGGAAAGGTCGATTGTGGACGTTCCTCGTTCGTTCCTTCGGAGAAATTAGTGGTTTATATAATTATTAAGATTTGAAAGCAATTATATTACAATAGAAAATATGATTCTCAACGAATCTCAATATATTACAATATATTATACTGATATTTCATTCCAAAATTTACCACGAATGTAAATTATATATGTAAGTATGTAAAATAAATTTCAAATCCCTATGATCAATATTGAAGGAGTTATCATTTCATGATAAAAATTGTGAGTCACAATTTTCAAAATATTTTGTAAAAAGATTAAGTAGTATATGATTAGACTTTAATAAAATATTCAAACCGATAAACCAAAAATTGCAGAAAATATTTTACATTTTTAGAAAAAATTCAAAGCTCTATATTTAGTTAAAAAACAAACCAATATTTTTCAAAATTTTACTAATCGTTAATATTACCTATGTTAGTACTAAAAAATAAATTTCAAGTCCCTACGATCAAAACTTAATTAGTAATCAAAAAAAAAAATTACGGAAATCATAATTTTACCAATTGTTTGCCATTTTAGGGTAGTTTTTCTTCTTCAAGGGAAAAATTTTTAAGAAAATCGAAAAATGAGCTAAATAAAGTACCAACTAGACGCGATTTTCTACCGAAAGCATACCCTACTTGTGGTAATCGGACCATTATTTCTACTCAAAAATGTGTAGATACTCAAAAACCAATACATTCTTCCCTTCGCTCAAAATCTAAAACTAACCATAATTTCACATAATAATGTTTCCCGCCGAAAAAAAACGTATCTCTAGTAACTAGTCTATATCAGAGGTCGGGAACCTGTGGCTCATTAGCATACAATCTTCAGCTCTTTGTAGTATGCATAATTATCAAAACCCGTAAATTATAAATTAAAATACGATATATTTTATTCCTGTTAAATGACCATATGGGTTTTAAAATATTATTTCTGATAAAAAGAAAATATATATATATTATCTATAATGGCCGTATATAACTGGTAAATTGTTATTTTTCTATCAATGTTTTACTATGGCATATTTTAAATTCTGAGCGGAGCGAGGAATGTATTGATTCTACAAAGATATTTTTTTTTTTTTTTTATGTATGAAACATTTTTTCGGATAGAAATAATGGTCTGATTTTCACGTATAGCATATGCTTCACTTGCAAATGTTATCTACTTGGTACTTTATTAAGCTCATTTTTCGAATTTCTTAAAAGTTTTTCCTTAATAAGCGGAAAATTATCAATTTTTTATCCGCTTTTTATTATATTTTTTTTTTCGTGATTTCTTATAAAGTTTTAATAGTAGGGACTTGAAAATTATTTTGAGTACTAACATAGATTATTTACAAGCGTGGTGAAATTTTGAAACGGAATAGTTAATTATTTGGAAAAAAATAGAGCTTTGAACGTTTTCCCCAAAAAATTTAATATTTCCTACAATTTTAGGATTATTTGTTTGAAAATTTTGTAGAAGTCCAATACTATATTACTTATCTTTTTACAAAATATTTTGAAAATCTAAACAGGCAAATTTTTTTTATAGGCTTTTCACTATTTTTTTATTCTGATCTATGAAAACCTTTTTTCGGGTAGAAATAATGGTCCAATTACCACACAAAGGGAACCTTTCTATACCAAATTTCATCTAGTTGGTATTTTATTAAGCATATTTTTCGAATTTCCCTAAAGTTTTTCCATGAGAAGCGGAAAATTGACAATTTTTTATAGGTTTTTTATTATATTTTATTTTCTGATGTATGAAAACATTTTTATGGGTAGAAATAATGGTACGATTATCACAGTGAGGTATGCTTTGAGTAGCAAATCGTGTCCTCTTAGTAATTTATTCGGCTCATTTTTCGAATTTCCCAAAAGTTTTTTCTTGAAAAGCGGAAAATCGTCAATTTTTATAGGCTTTTTATTTTTTTTCTGATGTATGAAAACTTTTTTTCAGGTAGAAATAATTATCACAGTGAGGTAACCCATTTTATACCGAATTTCATTTAATTGGTACTTTATTTAGCTCATTTTTTGAATTTCCCAAAAGTTTTTCCTTAAAAAAGGAATGATAACTCCTTGAATATTGATCATAGAGATTTGAAATTTATTTTGCATATATACATATGTTATTTACATTCGTGATAAATTTTGAAGTGGAATATTAGTATAATATATTGCAATATATTGAGATACGCTCAGAATCATATTTTCTAATGCAATATCATTGCATTCAAATCTTAATAATTATAATAAACCATTAATTTCTCCGAGGACCGAAGGGACGAAGGAGGAACGTCCACAATCGGCCTAATATAGATAACTAATATCTTGTTTTTTTTAAAATAATAATTATGTTTCTCAATTAAAAACGAAATTATTTTATCTTGTTATTATACTTGTATAAAATAATTACCTGATGCTACTAATTCTTTTGATATTTTTTATTTATTCTTATATAAATAATATAAATAAACTATTCTTAGAATGCTGTAATAATAGGTTAGGCAAATAATAAATGCTGCTCTCCAATTTAACATTGATTGTTAATTTTTGGTAATAAATTGAACAGAAAATTACAAAAACAGGAACCCTTTAACTATGTACAACAGTATTCTTATATTATGATTACTGTAAAATGGGGTAACATTGATAATTTTTTTCACTTTTTTTTTTACCTATTTTTCGTTTAACTATTATTAAACAAAATAAACATTAACTATTATAATTTATTCAGTTCAATTATACGTTGTCCCTTAATAATCTAAAAAAAAGTATTTTTTAAATTCTATCATATACATTTTTGAGTATTCTATGTACATATCAAAGTTACACATATTTGGGGTAACTTAGATACCCACTGTTTTTATACATTATATCAAATTGTATAATAGTTAAACTATCAATGTTACTAAAAATTATTATTACTTTACGTCTGTGACATCAAATTTGTTTAAATTGTCTATTATGTATACTATATCAAATATAATAGGTACTTACTAGCAAATAAGGAAGTACCGAAGAACACTTAAAAATGTATTGGTAATACATAAAAATAATTATTAATACATATAATTGAAACATTTCTTTTATATAATATTATAATTGTGTTGTGTTTATTTTTTCAGCCATTTACGTTCAACAACAATCAATGCTGACACTTAAATTATTTATACAATTAACTATTTATGTTCCTCATGAATTTGGACATTTGCAGGAGTCGGTTCCTTATAGTGCAGTTTTTTATAAGTATTAAAAGTATACTAATAAAATAATAGGTTAAAACCAATAAGAAATTATTAAATAATTAATTATTGTCTATGCCAAATAAATTTTTCCTTTATTTAAACATATAATATTGATTATTTTAAAAAATACAACGAAAAACCAATCAGTCTATTTTTTTTATGAAATTTAGGTCACAATAAAAATAATAAAATGTACCTATGTCAAACTATTACTTTAAAAATAGTTCCTTCTATAGACTTTTGTAAACAAATTTTGAAACGATTAGTTGATTTTCTAAATATGTAATGAGTTTTGAACTTTTTTCCAAAAATGTTAAATATTTCCTGCAATTTTTGATTTATTGGTTTGAAAATTTAATCATATATTACTTAATCTTTTTATAAAATATTTTGAAAATTGT